>CAJHQP010005224.1:0-47839 GCA_905132765.1 Moricandia arvensis | reverse complement strand
AAAACAAACAACTTAAAGATACTTAATTAGATTCCATTAACAAATTAGAAAACGACATAACCTAATCTGTAGTCTGTCCGTATATGAACCGAAACGCAAAAAATCAGCACCTTAAATCACGTAAGTAAGTATGTCCAGTTGAAACCAAAAAACAACACCCCTAATCACCAATAAGTGAGCGTCGTTGTTGAAACCAAAAAACCAAACCTCTGATCACACCTCACCTAAGCATAGTCGTCGTTGAAACGCAAGGAGAAAACAAGCCTTCAAATCACACGCGACTCGAGAGAGAGCAAGCACCAGTAGCGGACTTCAAAGGACCGACTCAGAAGTTCTTGTCACACTTGTCATTGATACCCCGAACTTCGTTCCCCTTAATACTGATGGACTTGGCAAACTCAGTAACTACTCATAAGAGCTAAGCTCTGCTGATAGAGGAGGAAGCATCGACACACATGGTCAGATTGAAAGGAACACGGTAAATGGAACGAAAGCAGCAAGAAGATAAACAGACAAGCACTTCATCAGTATTGTCGATGCAAATGAGTGATGATCTCGATGTACTCTTGCAAATCACAACCCATCAGACCCAAAAACAAATCCAGCGCAGCACGGCACGCACTATAACTGGAACAACTACAAGCGAACCCATGTTGCATTGCCACTATAGATCGCGTAGCATTGCGCTCGCGTCCGATAAGGCGTGTAGCCATAGGACTAGTCTAGTTCATATGAAGTCTGTCATTCGATGGAGTGAGGAGAAGAGACAATGACAATGTCGCAAGACGAACTAACTTGGCGCACTGCTCAAGTCGCAAAAGAAGAAAGAGAAGGTCGCAAGAAGGACATCCCAGACATTTGACGCGATGAACGAGATGAAGAAGTGGGCGTAGAGAGATGCAACGTCGGTGGAAGATGAAAGCGCGAAGATACGATAAAGATCAGATGTATGGACGTCGATGTTCAAGACCGTGGCTGCATAAATCCAATGGCAAAACAATGAAGTTGCATGCAATACATTGTTAAGACAAAGGAAAAATTGAGTAAATGCGATGGCAACTTCCACTCTCATGGAACCAGTGGTTGAGAAGGCATCGTTTAAGATGTAAAATGTACCCAAGGAATCGAGGAAGGCAGCAACAAACTCAATACAGAGGGGAAAGTTGTTTTCTCGCAAGTATGATCATACTGTGTTTAGGCAGCTGGTAGCTAAGACAATAGTCCAACATGATCTACCTTACTCGTACGTGGAGTATGAAAAGTGAGACATGGAAGTATCTGAATGCTGATGTCCAGACGATTTCTCGAAACACAGCAAGAGCAGATGTGTTATGACTATATGAAAGTGAGAGAGACACACTGAAGAGGGAATTAGGGAGTCTTCCTGGACGAGTCTCCTTCACGACTGACTTCGTGGACATCAGTGAAACGTGAAGGATACATGTGTGTGACAGCACATTACATTGATCGGAATTGGAAGTTGAACAGCAAGATCCTGACGTTTTGTGCTCTACCACCTCCACATGATGGTATTGAAAATTGCGGTTCAGCTCTTAGATTCACTAAAGAGTGGGGAGTTGATAAGAAGGTATTCTCAGTCACTTTAGATAATGCCACAAGTAATGACTCAATGCATGATATTGTGAAATCCTAGCTGAATTTGAGAGATGATTTGTTGTGTGAAGGAGAGTTTTTCCATGTCAGATGTGCAGCTCACATACTTAACCTCATAGTTCAAGATGGGTTTGAAGGTTATTGGGACTCTTTGTACAAAGTAAGAGAGAGTGTTAAGTATGTATTAGGATCGGAAAACGCGTGAAAATTTGTTCCAAAAATGTGTGGATGTTGCGGGTGTAAGAAGAAAGTGCAGGGCCTGATACTGGATGTGCCGACGAGATGGAACTCGACATACTATATGCTTGAGAGAGCCATCAAGTACCGTAAAGCATTTGCCTAAGTTGGAGACATTTGATAAGAAGGGTTATAAATGGCGCCCACACATGATGAATGGACTAGAGCTGAGAATATTTGCTCTTTTTTGGGTCCTTTTGCTGTGATCACAAGCTTGATGTCTGGGTTCGAATTACCCTACTTCGAACCTGTATTTCTTTCAGGTGTGGAAGATCCATAATTGGCTTCAAGTGAATGAGGAAAGTGGAGATGAAATTGTCAGACACATGGTTCCACCGATGAAAAGAGAAGTTCGAAAATATTGGGATGAAGTCAGTGATGTGTTTGCAATGGCAGCAATCTTCGATCCACGGTTTAAGCTTTCAATCGTTGAATGTTGTTTAGAGAAGCTTGACATGAGCACACGTGATGCAAAGTTGAAGAACTTGCGTGAGAAGCTGAGTACTCTGTTTGAGTCATACGACAAAAACTCCAAGAATAACTCACCTTCTACAGAGCCACATGAGACTGTTTCAAAAAAAACCTCTGCGCCAGCGTCAATGGGACTGTTTCAGAACTACGATGTGAGTGCTAATTTTCAAATTTTTCCCTTCTGTCTAACTTTTTTTACTCCTCTGATAATCTTTTTTTTTGAAACCCTTATTAGGATTTTTTTGCATTCCGCAAAGTCAGTGGCATTGTGAGTGGCAAGACACCTCTAGAAGCTTATCTTGATGAACCACCTTGGACATCACTAATTTTCAGAGCTTGGACATCCTCGACTGGTGGAAAGATAATGCGCATCGGTTTGGTGATCTCGCTGCAATGGCATGTGATCTGTTAAGTAATTCCAATCACAACAGTGGCTTTGGAGTCGTCTTTTAGTATTGGATCGCGAGTTCTTAACAAATATAGGAGCCGTCTACTCCCAAAAAATGTGCAAGCTCTGATATGCACGAGAAATTGGATCAAGGGATACGAATCTTATGCACATGGTAAATAACTCACATTATATTTTCTTGTAGTGTACTGATATCTCTTGATTTTGTTAAGTTTTAGATTCATATTTTAGTTCATTATTATCATTTTAGGTTGCATTTAGGTCTTTATATTGCATTTGCATGCATAATTGCATTTGACAGGGTTTAGATTGAACAATTGGAAGTTTAAGCGCGAAAATCAAGGGTTAAATTGTACATTATGGAAGTTTGGGGTTAAAATGTGATGTTAACAAGAGGTCAGGGACTAAGGTTGCAAATCCAGAATATCGCATGGGCTAAATTGCACGATTAGAACTTTTGGGCTGATTACGCGAGGACGTTTCTGCACATTCAATAGTCTTGGGGTCAATTCGTAATTGTCCAGAAGCTGAAGGACATGTTTTGCAAATAATGTACCTCCAATCCCTGCTCCATATCTGGATGGTGTAGCGGGATGCAGTGGCCGCTACACAGAAGAAAAGTCACTATTGACCGGTTTATTCTGGTTTGACTTGGTTTATGGGATCAAACCAGCTCGAGTTTTTACCCTCTTACATATAGTTTTAGCCCCCAAAAAACCCTAGGGGATCTCATTTTCTCTCTAAAGACTTTGTTTTCATTGTAAAAGCTTGAATCTTTTGAATCATTTAAGGAAGTTCTTCACCTTATATCTTGTTTCTCTTGCTCATTTAGATGATTAACCTTGAATCTCACATAGATTTAAGGTTTATCATGGAGTTTATTGAGTAAACATTCTTAGATTCATGGGTTAAGTAGATTAGGGTGATTAGGTGAATGTTTAGGATGATTCTTGCTTGATTAACTTTGTTCTATGGCTTATTAGGTGATTTTAATGCTAGGTTAAGGTTGGGAAACCTAATCTAGATCATAAGTAGTTTCACGCCCGGAAGGTGTTCGATGAAATGCTTGAACAACCTAGTATTGTCCTATACATGCTTGGCCAACGGGAGTTGTTGTCAAGATGTTTAGTGGTTAGTAGACTTGTGTTTTATGCATGCTTGATTGGGTAAGGCCAACGGAAGTTGATGTCTAATTCATGATTAGCATAGGGGCTATTGTCACGGGAGTGGATTAGTCTATTTGAACGAGATTTAGACCTATAGACTTGTTGATTGTTTTGTTTGAGCATCCTAGATTGAATCTTGATCACCCGATATCGATGATCTTGCCCATGGATCTATCCTTAGCTATTGATTTAAAGTTTGATTCTTGCACTTGTTTCTTGTTAGGATTTGAGATCACATTGTTCATAATTCTAGGAGTTTAGTTTGTTACAAATCACCCATTTTCCCTTGTTTGCTTAGATTAGGAAATTTTGTGTATCTTAGTGTTATAGATCACTAGTTCTCTGTGGATTCGATCCTAAAGTGCTGCATCGATATACCATTCGATTGTGGTAGCGTGCACTTAGGTTAATTGGCCTGTGGTAAAACGCAAAACATCAATTTGGCGCCGTTGCCGGGGAACTAAGTAGATTTATCATTAGGATTTCAAATTTTCTTGAGACTAAGCTTTATTTTCTTATGTTTTGTTTTGTTTTGTATAGTTACTAACTTTTTATTCTAGTTTTTGTTCTTTGTAGAAATGGCTTCAAGCTACTTTGAGAAGCCACAAGAAGAGGAAGACACATTTGAAGATCAGCCATATGTGAAGCCACCACCCTTTGATATGCGCATACTCACACTAGACCAAAGAGTGGAGTTACATCGGCTTAGGGAAAATGAAAGAGTATTGGGTACAAGCCAATGAGAAACATAGCACAAATGGTCCGGATACACCTCATTAGAGATAGAGCAGAATTTGAAGGAAGGGATGTTACTCAAGATGAGTATGATGCTGCTTGTGCCCTTAATGAGGTAATGTATTGGGCTCCACCACTCCAGCTGGAAGGTAAAGAAATTTCCACTTTAAAACTTCAACTTGAGGAAATTTGCTTGCCTTGTGGTGAGATCATTGCCCCTACTCTTGATTCTCTGGTGCTTTTAAAAGAATGTCATGATCTAATATGTGAAACTAGAAAACTAGATGACTTGAGAGTAGAAAAGATTGTTAGAGATTATTTTGAAGTTTGTTTTGACAAGAACTATTTTTGTGCTTCAATTGATCTCGAAACTGACTTTTTGATGCTTGATGAATCTAGACCTCTTCTTGAACTAGCTGATTTAAGGGATGAACTTGATGTGGATATGCTCTTGTTTGAGATAGAAAACCCCCTTGTCGAAAATAGTCATGAGAATGAGAACATTGTGTTTTATTTGATTGATGGAGATAATGTTGACTACTTTGTTAAAACTTCTTTGAACCAGTAGTTGACTTTGTGTTTCCACCAAATGCATTTGATTCTCATGACCATTTGAACCTCAAAGAGCATTTCATAATGCATGATACATCTTTAGTGATGCTCTTTGATGAAAAATCTGTCTATTTCCTATGGACAGTAGTGTGCTTCTTTGCATACTTTGTTTCTTGTGTTTGCAGGAGAAGGACCAAAGGTGCATTGCTCAACCTTTTGATTCCTATGACTAGCAAGCGCATAAAGTCAAGCTAGAGACTTAAAACAAGCGCGCTTGGGAGGCATTCCCATGTCTATCCTTTGTATATATTTTTATTTCTATTTTATCTTGCTTTAGTGTTTTTGAATAAGTATAGGGACAAGTTTGGGGGAGTTCTAAATCTTTCCAAGAGGTGAAGAAAAAATGGCCAAGGTCACAGCAAGCTCTCTCTCTCCTCATCCCCTTCTTTCATCAAGGACAACTCCAAGTAAGTGCATTCTACCCCTTGTCAATACTTAGTTCATCATATTTATTTTCCCTTTCACCTCTCTTTCAAATTTATTTTCACACAAGAGACTGTGTGAATTAAGTTTGGGGGAGAGTCTACTATCTCACCTTGTTTTCTGTTTTGTTTACTTGTCATCCATCTCATGCATTGCATTGTACATACTTATTTGCATAGAAAAAACCTAAAAATTTGAAAATTTTCGAAAACAACAAAAACAAGCATCTAGTTGCATCACCTTTAGGATTGAGTCTAGAAGCATTTAGGTTGCATTGCATATGCATTGAGAGTCTTAATGAACTTTTATTGGTAAGTAACAACTTAAGAGTTTGATTGAATGTCCATCTTTGGAGTTGTTTATTGCATTTATATGGACATGAAGTTAAGGAAGAACCATGCTTGGATCTCATCGCTTGAAAGTTGAACTCATTTGTAGATGCATGTCTTCCTTGTAGCTCAACTCTATGAACTTGAACTTAAATGAACATCTAATTACTCTCTCTTGAAGCTTGAATTGCTCACTCTTGGTAACAATAGAACATTCAAGTTTGCTTATCCACTTTTAGACCTTCTTACAAGCTTGAATGGCCATTTGCATCACTAAATGGTACCTCACCTTGAACCCTAACCCTTTTTCTTTGCCCCTTGATTGTTTGATGAGTGAGGCCTCTTGTTGATGATGTATTCTAGTGCAAAATTTTGGATGACAGAGGAACGACAAGTAGTAGCCTCCGTATGCCAATTACCTTTATTGGTTAGGATGGGGGGTTTAATGGGATTGTTTTGGAGTGAGATTATGTGATGAGAGGAAAGAAAGAAGAGAGTGAAAGCAATGAAAGAGTGAAAAGAAAACCAATAAAAAAAAAGGGTAAAATAAAAGAGAAGCTTAGGAAGCATGAGATAAAAAATGACGTCCTCTAGAAAAGAAAATAAAAGAATTGAGAGGATGAAAAGAAAGAGAGCTTCCTAAGTAGTAAAATGGTGAAAAAGAGTGAATTTGGGGGTGAGAGAAGTGTTTTGGGTTTGATATTTTTGGTTTGGGATTGTAGATACATAACTAGGGAAGGGTAGAACATGGAAGTGAATACTTGTATGCATGAATTGTTATTCTTCTTCTTACTTTTGCAATAGCTTATGCATCCCTTTTTCATGAGTGAAAACCCTAAGGAAATTGAGCAAACTCCACTTTATATGTCATCTTAGCCTCTTTAGCACCTGGCCCTTTAGTTTGTGATTTAAGTTGATTGAGAGAGTTCACTAAACACTTAATGAATGTTAAAGAGTTGAGTTACATTGGTTTCTTGCTATTACATTGAAAGTTTAGCTCTAAGGCATTGCATGAGTAATGAGTATGGCTAACTCTTTTAAAGTAGAGATCATTGGTGCACTTTAAAACTACTTTGATGGATATTGAGTCGAATGCTTTTGTTGGTACTCTAAGGTTTAAGTTTTCATTTTAAAGTATTTCCTCATCTTGTTCTTGAATGTTTACTTGTGGACAAGTAAAGAGCAAGTTTGGGGGAGTTGATATCTCTTGATTTTGTTAAGTTTTAGATTCATATTTTAGTTCATTATTATCATTTTAGGTTGCATTTAGGTCTTTATATTGTATTTGCATGCATAATTGCATTTGACAGGGTTTAGATTGAACAATTGGAAGTTTAAGGCGAAAATCAAGGGTTAAATTGTACATTATGGAAGTTTGGGGTTAAAATGTGATGTTAACAAGAGGTCAGGGACTAAGGTTGCAAATCCAGAATATCGCATGGGCTAAATTGCACGATTAGAACTTTTGGGCTGATTACGCGAGGACGTTTCTGCACATTCAATAGTCTTGGGGTCAATTCGTAATTGTCCAGAAGCTGAAGGACCTGTTTTGCAAATAATGTACCTCCAATCCCTGCTCCATATCTGGATGGTGTAGCGGGATGCAGTGGCCGCTACACAGAAGAAAAGTCACTATTGACCGGTTTATTCCGGTTTGACTTGGTTTATGGGATCAAACCAGCTCGAGTTTTTACCCTCTTACATATAGTTTTAGCCCCCAAAAACCCTAGGGGATCTCATTTTCTCTCTAAAGACTTTGTTTTCATTGTAAAAGCTTGAATCTTTTGAATCATTTAAGGAAGTTCTTCACCTTATATCTTGTTTCTCTTGCTCATTTAGATGATTAACCTTGAATCTCACATAGATTTAAGGTTTATCATGGAGTTTATTGAGTAAACATTCTTAGATTCATGGGTTAAGTAGATTAGGGTGATTAGGTGAATGTTTAGGATGATTCTTGCTTGATTAACTTTGTTCTATGGCTTATTAGGTGATTTTAATGCTAGGTTAAGGTTGGGAAATCTAATCTAGATCATAAGTAGTTTCACGCCCGGAAGGTGTTCGATGAAATGCTTGAACAACCTAGTATTGTCCTATACATGCTTGGCCAACGGGAGTTGTTGTCAAGATGTTTAGTGGTTAGTAGACTTGTGTTTTATGCATGCTTGATTGGGTAAGGCCAACGGAAGTTGATGTCTAATTCATGATTAGCATAGGGGCTATTGTCACGGGAGTGGATTAGTCTATTTGAACGAGATTTAGACCTATAGACTTGTTGATTGTTTTGTTTGAGCATCCTAGATTGAATCTTGATCACCCGATATCGATGATCTTGCCCATGGATCTATCCTTAGCTATTGATTTAAAGTTTGATTCTTGCACTTGTTTCTTGTTAGGATTTGAGATCACATTGTTCATAATTCTAGGAGTTTAGTTTGTTACAAATCACCCATTTCCCTTGTTTGCTTAGATTAGGAAATTTTGTGTATTCTTAGTGTTATAGATCACTAGTTCTCTGTGGATTCGATCCTAAAGTGCTGCATCGATATACCATTCGATTGTGGTAGCGTGCACTTAGGTTAATTGGCCTGTGGTAAAACGCAGAACATCATGTACTATTACCGTAATCCTAAATAAATGAATGTTTCTGATATTTACAGATGAAGAAATCGATGGTGATGGTGATGGTGATGGTCAAGAAGAGAAATTACCATCATTTGAGTCAATTGTTGATGGGAAAGATGAAGATTAGCAAGTTTTATATGTTATCTTGATTTGGTGTTTTACTTTATCAGATGTTGAGATTTCTTTTGTTTGCTTTTGTTATGATTATTATTATTTGGATTTTTTCTATTTGGTCACACTTAACATATTACATATCAATTTATACATTCAATTGTTACAAGATCTTATGATATAAAAACTTTGATAATGCTAAATAAATACAAAACAAAATCAGTCAGCCTGCATCTCCTATGTACTGGAGTAGCATCAAGCTTCCTGAAGCGATCTGCATCGGCCTGGAACGGTTTGCATCGGCTTGAAGCGTCTGCATCGCGAACAGAGTAGGCCCGCGGGACGGCTTGGAAGGGCCTGTGCACATTGGCGGGACGGGATTGGGACGGCCTTCAGCAGACCGCATCCCGCGCGGTCCTGGACCGCCTTGACCCGCAAAATGAGAAGACCGCAGCGGTACGGGACGGGACGAGACGGGCCAACCTGTTTGACAATTCTAGTCAGTTGTTTCTCTAATCTGTCTGTACCCTGTTTCATTGCGTTTTAAATCTAAAATAAAATAAAATAATTCTGATCTCGAGTTTCAGGAATCGAAGAAGCTCTTCTTGATGCTGATGGTATTATGATCTAAATCTTTTTTATCTCAGTTCTTTAATGTCTTTAAATCTTTTTGACATTAAATTTTTGTTGAGACCAAGGTCATTAGTTCAGTTGGAAACGACTTTGACCATTGTGTCAGAGGTCTTCAGTTCGAGTGACTGATAGGACGAAACTAATTTTACATGATGTGGTTTCGAACCTGAGGGAATTACGGGTTTCGGCCCGAACTCCTGATATTCAGAAGAAAAAAAATCTTTGTTGAGATCAGGAACCATTTTGCAATTTTTGTATTTGTGGAATGTTTATAGATGGACAACCAGAGCTGAGAAGAAGGAACTCAGAAACATTTAGGACTCAGTATATGGACAACAAATCAGTCAGGTTCTTTGGTTCTTTCTCTAAGTTTTGAGATGTCTTCAATAACCTCTTTTGTGTGTTGTGTCTTAACTTTAATGTGTATGTTTTGATGTAGCTAGAATCTGTGTTGGGACTTGGAATGTTGGAGGAAGAGTTCCACCAAAGGACTTAGATATTGATGGTTGGGTAGATACCATTGAACCTGCTGACATTTATGTTCTTGGGTATGTTTCTGTCTTGTTTTGGACATTATTAACAAACCTCACTTCAATGTTTTCTTCATTTACAATTTTTTTCCTTCTCAGTCTTCAGGAAATTGTTCCACTGAATGCTGGAAACATTTTTGGTGTTGAAGATGACAAGCCTGTTTCTAAATGGGAGAATGCTATACGTGACGCTCTAAACAGAATACGACCGAGCAAGTTAAAGGTCATAAGTTACAGTGATCCTCCTTCTCCATCCAAGTTTAAACCATTCGAAGAAGTTTCTGATGTTGTAGAAGATATGTTTGCTTGCAATGTTATTCATCCGGTTGATGAAGATTTTGATTTGGCCGACGGTATTGTGGATACTAATTACGGTAAGAGATCATGCTTGCCGAGACAAGAGTATCTCCAGAGGCAGTTCTCATCACCAAAGACGCTGGACAGGTTATTGTCAATGCAGCTTGACACTGGTTCTAAACGTGCAATGAGTTTAAACCGGTGGTTTAGTTACTCCGAGAGAGTTGGTTTGAGCTGGCCAGAACCTCCATTGAGATTGTTAAACCAACATGTTAGGGAAAGACGCTGTCCCTACAAGTCTTCATTGAAGCCGTTTAAGAATTACAACTCTTTTAAAGCAACTGCAAACAACCATGGTGTTGTTGCATCAGAGAAGAAGACGCCTCTACTTGCGGATATAGACTTCAAGCCTCTCATGAATGTGAGGAAACCATCGTATGTTCGGATCGTTAGCAAACAAATGGTTGGTGTTTTTTTAACCATATGGGTTCGGAGGAGCTTGAGGAAACACATACGTAATCTCAGTGTGTCTACTGTTGGTGTTGGCGTCATGGGTTACATTGGTAACAAGGGAGCTGTCTCGGTGAGCATGTCAGTGTATCAGACACCCTTTTGTTTTTCTGCACGCATCTAGCGTCAGGGGAGAAAGATGGAGATCACAGAAAAAGAAACGCTGATGTAAGCGATATTCATAGAAGAACTCATTTTCATCCTCATTCTCTTAATGCAACAAGACTTCCAAGAAGCATCCGTGATCATGAGTATGCCTTTTATCTTCTTGATTGTACATATATTTATTGATATTAAGTATAGACTTTAACAAGAAAAACGTTAATGTTTTACAGAAGAATTATCTGGCTAGGAGATTTGAATTACCGGATTAACTTATCGTATAAGAAGACACATGAGCTTATTGCAAGACAAGATTGGAAGAGGTTAGCTGAAAAGGACCAGGTACATTTTCACTAAAACATCGATAATAAATTGCCTTTGATAATCATTTTCGATAGGACGAAACTAACATTACATGATGATGTGGTTTCGGGCTTTGGGTGATTGCTTTGGCCCGAACTTCTTTGTAATTCAAAAAGAAAATTAGATATTTAAATTCTTATCATATCAATCTTTGGTAGCTTGCAAGAGAAATGAGACAAGGGCGTATATTCGAGGGATGGTCAGAAGGAAATCTCGATTTCCCACCAACTTACAAATACGAAATCGATTCAGAAATTTACAGAGGAAACGATCCCAAATCAGAGAAACGAACACCAGCTTGGTATGTTGCTCTCACACACTTGTTACATACCTTTGTAATAATGATATGGACTTTAAAATTTAATGTGGTTTTTAGGTGTGATCGCATTATATGGTATGGGCAAGGAATGAAGCTTATGAGTTATAGAAGAAGTGAGATTAAACTCTCTGATCATCGGCCGGTCACAGCAACGTTTGTTGTAGAGGTTGAGGTTTTCTCTCCTCGGAAGCTTCAGCGTGCGCTCACGCTCACCAACGCAGAGATTGATAGCCATGAAGCCTTTGTACAGGAGTAGCTGCTATATACTAAAATCAGATCCATTCACTTCATTTGTTTTTTTTTTGTTCGTAATTGTTTTGTTTCATATCATTGGTTGTCGATGGATTATATGTTTGACATGTCTCGTCAAAGAAACGTATATGTTCAAGGTTGTAAGCAGGGGCGAAGTCAGGCAGAAGATTTACTCTATGGGTGCATCATTAAAAAAAAACATTGGAGGAATTCGAACCTGAAAAATGTGGGTGCACAATAGGACTTTTACCAATTTAGCAATGAAATTCTATAGTGTGTAAAAATTGAGAAATTTGTTAAATTTAGAAGAGAAATACCCTAAGATAACCCTAAAAAAGTTTTTGTCGCAAAAATAACCCTCAAGAACAAAAATGACAAATCTAGCTTTTTTTTATTTTCAAAAAATTAATTTTTATTTTATTTTTTTTCAATTTTTAAATCTCACCCCCAAAACCCCACCCCATAACTCTAAACCCTAAGTCTAGATTAATTAATCCAAGGATTAACAAAATGACTAATATACATTTATACCCCTTGGGTTAACTAATCTAGACTTAGGGTTTAGAGTTATGGGGTGAGGTTTTGGGGGTGAAGTTTAGAATTGAAAAAAAAAATTATTTTTTTGAAAATAAAAAAAAACTAGATTTGTCATTTTTGTTCTTGAAAGTTATTTTTGTGATAAAAACTTCAAAAAAAGGTTATTTAGGAGATTTGCCCAATTTAGAAAGAGTTATAAGTTTTTTCCGTATATTGTAAAAACTATGAAAATAAAACATTGTACGAGGAAAACGTACCGAAAAGGCTCTCTCTCTACTCACCTTTCTCTCTCTGGATCTTTTACTAGAGAAGATAAGATGAGATGCTTTATCTTTGATTTTCTTTTTGGTTGTAGATATTTTTGATCTTATGATCGATTTTGATTTTTGCATGGCAAATCCTCTTTTCGTTTAGGCGATTTGTAGCTACTGTTTGTCGAAATTTTATTGTTTTTTTTTTTAAATCAAACTGAAGTTGGCGATTTGTAGTTTCCGTTTGTCAGAATTTTGTTGTTTTTGTTTCAAATCAAAATGAAGCTTCTCATCTCTCTTTATCTTTCATCTTCAGTATTGATTTTTTTTTTTTTGGTAAAATGTAAAGATTATTATTACCAGCTTTTATGTTTTTGACAGACATTACAAGGAAAACTAGTAGCAGAGATACAATAATGAAACTAAACACAAGCTAAATAACAAGACCTAAAGCTCGAGAGAGGAGAGCAAGAGCATCCAAAGTACCGGAGGACAACGAGGCGAGCTCCAACCAAGGAACCGGAGCCGAGGAGGAAGGGTCGACGGTTGCCACGAGCCCGAGAGAAAGGCGCCCTCAAACCTTGATTGCACGGTGCCTAGAGCTTCCTAATGACCCACCAAGCAAAGCTAGTCCAGAGAATCACGAGCAATGACCTACTTACCAACCCAACGCTTACCACCACCGTCGTTCGGGAGACATACTCGAAGATTGCCGCCTTCAAATCCGTCCACCGGGACCGTATACACCCGTTTAACCGAGAGTCCATATAGAACAATCAGACCAGAGAGGTACACAACCTCCGGAGTGGCGCTATCGGGTGAGTTCGTAAACCGAGACCCAATTGTCAATCCTACTACAACCTCAAGAGAGCTAGAGAACCTGCACAAAGCAACTGGAGAATAGAAAGGGGCGTTGAGCGCCACACCGCCGGAAATCAGAGCTTTGAAGCGGAAGCCGAAGCAAACCGCAGTGCGCTGCCACCGTGAGGAGAGCTCTGAGCTCATCCTACGAATCCCCAACGCAACCCACCAGAGATCACTGATGGAAAACAAAGCCTGAACAAGATGACCGAAGCACAAAGCTCCAAGTCGGAACCCGTACAAGACACCGTACCCACCACCAGTCACGCGCCACACTGAGAGATGAGAGAGCACTTGGAGAGGACCACCGACGACTCACGCGCCACCAATCTTGAGAGAGCTAGACTAGATCTGGAAAACCCAACCGGACTGAAACTCCAGGCAAGAGGAGAAGAACGGTACGATAAGACACACGCCGTCCTCAAGCGCAGCCCACAACACCGAAACCCTCTAGATCTACGCCGGGAGCAGTGGATCTGAACCAGAAAGAGGATCTTGTCTAGCCAAACCTCCGCCGAGACCACAGGGAGGAGCGGAGAGACACAAGAGCTGGGGGCTCCCACGACCGCACGACCGCACGGAGGACGCGGCAATCGCCGGAGCAAGAGGAATCACAGAGACGTTCTCCTTTTCTTAGAGAGAGGCGAGAGAGATCTGAGAGTTAGAGAGGTTTTAGACTTTTAGTTCTTCAGTATTGATTTGATTTTAGAAAAGTTTTAAAGCTCTTCTTAAATCTTTAGTGCTTTTATGAGTGCTTAATTTTTATTGTCAGTTATGCTTGATCTCTATTTTCAAAAGATGTTAAATCTTTGCTTGTAATCCTCGAGCAAAGTATTTTAATGAGATAAAGAATTGAATTTTTCATGTTTGACTTCATCGTTGGTCCAGTTTAAGAAAAAATGAAACTTGCTTTTGTAAGTGTTTTAAAGATGGTTGTACTCAATTGTGTGAAGCTTTTGGGCGAATCCACGTCCGGCATAACTGATGAAGATTTTTGAAGGCAGAGGCTTATAAGAAAGTGAGACAAGCAAATGAAATCAAAACTAAAGTTAACTAAGAGAAGTAACTCAGTGACCCGGCATGACACGTAGCATTCACTTTATATTGATAGTTGACACGTGGTGGACAATGTATTGTCATCCTTATCTTTAGAGTTGAGTTTTGAGTATGCTTATCAATGTATTGGGTTTTAGATTTTGATTTCCATTTGTAATCTCAAGGGCTTATAACACAATGGGTGACCAAAAAAAAAAAGAAAAAAATTATATGAGCCAACAAATGGGCCTTGCAGGCTTTAAGTCTCTTGTTAATCCACTTGCACTTGCAAAACCTATCTTCTTCCTTCTTCTCTACTACCAAATGACCTCCATGAACAACAACACCACCACCTCTTAAACCTTCCAATAAACCCAGAACACAACCGCGACAAGCCATGATAAGTTCTTCGAGAACAATCCTCTCCCTATCTCTCTCTTCCTCCCTCTTCACCTTCTCCAAAACCCCTCACGTCATCCCACTTCTCCGCCTCCACAAACCCTTCCACCACGCTCTCCGCCCTCTATGCGCCGCCGCCGCAACGAGTACCACAGAGCCAGATCAGTTAAAGCACACGGTCTTGCTTGAGAGGCTTCGGCTCCGACATTTGAAGGAATCCGCGGCGAAACCACACCAGAGGCCGAGCAGCGTTGTTGTTGGCATAGAGGAAGAGAAAGGCATTAAGACGAAGAAGAAGAAGATGGTTGAGAGTTTCGAGGAGTTAGGGCTGAGCGAGGAAGTGATGGGAGCTTTGAAAGAGATGAACATTGAGGTTCCTACTGAGATTCAGTGTGTCGGAATACCTGCTGTAATGGAACGCAAGAGTGTTGTCTTGGGCTCTCACACTGGTTCCGGCAAGACTCTTGCCTACTTGCTTCCTGTTGTTCAGGTGACCCCATGAGTTTATAGCTTGAGCTTTAAAGTTAATGTCTTGGCTGCATATAGCTTCTTGATAAAAGTTCTGTTTCTAGTGATTTAATTGCATATTCTTATGCCATGTAACTGTAGATTGGTGTTCTTTATGGTACTTTATATGAAATTTCCACATGGTTGATTGATGTTCTTGAAAAGACTATGTTTTAAGTTGTATTGGTTTGAGTTTTTGCAGCTGATGAGAGAAGATGAGGCAACCCTTGGTAAAATAACAAAGCCTAGGCGTCCCAGGACTGTTGTTCTGTGTCCCACCAGAGAACTCTCTGAGCAGGTACTTCTACTGCTTTTATTTTGTTTTGTGTCTTTACCAAGATTAGTTACTGCTCGGTAGATGCATGTCTTACCATTGTAGAGTTGAAACAATATGGTCTTACGGTGGAAAAACGGCCGATTAGTACCTCAACTAGGGTCATATTGCCTTATCAGTACTCAAACTATTTGACTGTGCATATTTGTACCTGATCTAATAAAAATTTGAAATCGGTACCTGAACTAATAAAAAACGGCTTTTACGTACCTGCGACCGACAACATGTCAGGTAACCGGTAATATTTATTTGGGAAATGCTAAACGACGCCGTTTCAACTAGTGAAAAAATATGCGCAGATGAAGGATCGAACCCGGGTCTCTCTTAAATAAAGAGCACATCATTAACCACTTGTGCTAGTATAAAAATCTCGTTATTGTTTGTAAAAACAACTATATTACCTTTTAAATTAGCGATTATCTTCCTCTTTTTTTCATCAACACCAACAAAGGTTAAATAACCAAAAAAAATCTCAAATTTGAAATAAGAATTTATTTTATAAATAAGCATAACTTAATTTGGTTATATATATATATTAACGATATGTTTTCTATTATTGTGTTAAATTTTAAATTTATCTTTTGAATTACTTATTATTGTTAAAAGTGTGTTATATATTCTTACATTTATTATTCAGTCAAAGCAATATTAATTTTAATAGTATTAAATATTTTAATATTTAAAGAAAAAAATAATTTTTTATTTCATATCTTTAATAATCTGATTATTTTATATTTTTCTAATAATATATATTTATGTAATTGTTTTGTCATTTTAAAACTATAGTAATAAATTAAACTTATATCAAATGTTTGAAAAATATTATATCAAATAATTTTATTTAATATAAATATAACTTGTTGAAATTAATATTAGAAATCTACTTATTAAAAATTAGTATTAGAAATCTATTTGTTAGAAATTAGTATTAAAAATCTAGTTATATGATTTTGTTTTTGTAAAGAAACAATAATTCTCCACTAGCATAAGCGGTTAATGCATGCATTGCATGTGTGCTGAACCCCAGTTCGATCCGCGGTAAGTGTTTTTTTTTTCCTAACTCAAAACGACGTCGTTTTGGTTAGAATAGGATGATTCATCCACGAACCGGTCCACCTCAGCATGTTACTGACACGCTGTCGGTCGCAGGTATGAATAAGCCGTTTTTTATAAGTTCAGGTATCAATTTCAAATTTTTATAAGTTGAGATACAAATATGCACAGTAAAATAGTTTGGGTATTGATAAGGCAATATGACCCTAGTTGAGGTATTAATCGGCCGTTTTCCCGTCTTACGGTTGCTGGAAAAAGGAAAAGTTGGAATATTTATTTTCTAGAAAGTTTTGGTTGCCTTCTTATAGGATAACAAGAACTTTTGAGAATGGTGTAATATGTGAGTAGAGTTTTTATGCCAGTTTCATCAATGGTTTTAGACAGAAAATTGTGAAAAAACTAATTAAGGACTCTGCATTAGGTTTACCGTGTGGCGAAGTCTGTGAGCCACCACGCGAGGTTCAGGTCTATATTGGTTAGTGGTGGTTCTCGGATAAGACCACAGGAGGATTCCTTGAACAATGCAATAGACATGGTTGTTGGAACCCCTGGTAGGATTCTTCAGCACATCGAAGAAGGAAACATGGTCTATGGAGATATAGCATATTTGGTATGCTCTATTCTGTGATATTCACTTTATGTTCCATGATTTTGGAAGTAAACAAAGGGCAATGAGAATGTGTTCTTATACAGGTGTTGGATGAGGCAGACACTATGTTTGATCGTGGCTTTGGTCCTGACATTCGCAAGTTTCTTGCCCCACTGAAACAGCGTGCGTTGAAAACAAATGACCAAGGATTTCAAACCGTCTTAGTGACTGCCACTATGACAACGGTATGCTCATGTTCATCGGATGCTTGCAACTTTGCTAACATCACAAATTGAAAAAAAATGACAAGGTAATGAATGAAACTGTGGGTTTACAGGCTGTTCAGAAGTTAGTTGATGAGGAGTTTCAAGGGATAGAGCATTTGCGAACATCAACATTGCATAAGAAGATAGCAAATGCTCGGCATGACTTTGTCAAGCTTTCAGGTAGCGAAGATAAGCTAGAAGCACTTCTACAGGTAAAATGCACCATTAAGATTCTGATTAGGTACGGTTTGGGTACTTATACATTACTTATGCTTTGATGAGAATGCAGGTTCTTGAACCTAGCTTAGCCAAAGGGAGCAAGGTGATGGTCTTCTGCAACACTTTGAACTCCAGCCGCGCCGTCGATCACTATCTTTCTGAGAACCAGGTCTCTACTGTGAATTACCACGGTGAAGTTCCAGCAGAACAAAGGTGGGATTAAAAACAGCCTTAGCCTGAAACGTAATCCATTTCTTGAGAAACCGCCTCATTGTTAAATTGGGTTTGCATTTCATCAATACAGGGTTGAGAACTTGAAAAAGTTTAAGGACGAAGAAGGAGACTGCCCCACGCTGGTGTGTACTGATTTGGCTGCAAGGGGTCTGGACCTCGACGTGGATCATGTAATCATGTTTGATTTTCCAAAGAACTCTGTAAGTATATATTAAGCAACAACTCCTACGTAGAATCCTTATTCTTTCTTCTCTTAACTTGTTTATTTTAATTGCTTAGATTGACTACCTTCATCGCACTGGAAGAACAGCTCGCATGGGCGCTAAAGGTTTGTTCATTTTAGGACTAGCTTCTTTCAAAGTAGCTGCTGCTTATGATCTGAGGAGCTGAGTAATAAAAGAGACAAGTGTTAATGTGTTTCTCTTTACAGGAAAAGTGACGAGTCTGATAAGCAGGAAGGACCAAATGTTAGCAGCGAGAATCGAAGAAGCTATGAGAAACAACGAGAGCTTAGAAGCACTCACCAACGATAACGTGAGGAGGGATGCTGCAAGGACACAAATCACTCAAGAGAAAGGAAGGAGCGTTAAGCAGATCAGAGCAGTGAGCAAGCAACGAAACACCAAAGACAGAGGAACTTCATCTCCTCCTGCAAGATCAGCAGGTTTGAAGACACAAGTGAGAAAATCAACTTCAGTGAGGAAGTCAACCTCGGGAAGAACACCATCTCCTCCAGAAAAATCTACAAAGCCGAAAAGAAAAATATTAAAGACGGTTGGATCCAGATCGATAGCTGCGAGGGGGAAGAAGGGTTCAGAAAGAACAGGTAAGAAACTAAGTGTTGTTGGGTTCAGAGGTCGGTCTTCTGCGGCTAGACCCTCTTCTTGATTACATGCTGTTTAACTTCATGAAAGTTAAAAGTCAGTAGAAAAGTGAATTTTGGTCGTGTTATGATTACATAACGTTAAAGATGATGCATCTTGAGAGACAATAACATGTTTTTTCTTCTACGAATCTCCTTTTGAGAGAAGAAATTCATCTTTGCATTGACTGAAACTCATATCAGTAAAATCTGTATATGACATGTATGGTTGGTTGTATTAAAAATATCCAAATTGACTTATGGTGGTGTGTACATATCTTAGTTTTGATTTGGGCTATGGAGTACATGGAGATTTTACATTTTTTAAAGTTATTTTTGTTATTGTCTTTGATTGAAGATGATGGTTTCCATATCAAAAAAATGGTAAGCATTTTTTACTCGCATGGAAAAATTCCGACGAAGTAAGACTTTTCAATTTCATGTGAAAAGACTTCTTTTCTTCTCACACGCATACACATCCATGTTTGGACATGTATTTATAAGTTTTTTCCATCTACTTTTAATTTCTTTCACTTTTAGTTAAAACAATTTTTAGACTTTGTATTTTCAAATTAAAAATAGTTTTTTTTCTATACATACATGTTTTCAAACTGTAAAACCAAACATATATTTTTATAGATTTTATACTATATTCTATAAATTCGATTTTAATTATATATTATCTTACATATGCATATATTATAGTTAGATTTTTTAAAAAAAAATAGAACAGTATACTTGTAGTATATTTGTGTTCTATTCTATTTAGAAACATAGACTAGAAATGCTATATATATATATATATATATATATATATATAGGCAATATTTTTGTATTCTATTCTATTTAAAAACATATAGACTACTATTTTTTGGATTTATAAGTTATAATGATTATTAGAAATTTTAAGTTTAGTGTTACTGGTTTATAGATTTTCACATTTTCATTAAAATCTAGTGTTACCGATTTGATAATTTTATAATTCTATACAAAATTCATTGTTATACAAATAGTTTTGATTTTAATGATTATACAATTCTATTAAAGTAAGAGTTATTGGGAGTTATATTCTCAATAACTCATAAAACAAGATTTTGAGAATACTATATGTATCCCTTGATTCTTAAAATCATTATGAGGTTATTGAAACATGAATTTATGTGGAATTTAATGATTTTAAAAGCTGAGAGAATTTTTAAAGTTAACTAGATTTAACAGAATTTTTCAAGACTTCTTACATTGATTTCCATCAATTGTTATTACTTTGTATAGAATTCTATTGATTGTTGTTATTTTTAAGTAAGAAATTAATGGTGTTAAAAGAAAGAAAAAGAGAATCACATGTTAATGAGTTTTCAAGATTTTTTGTTCTCGGCAAATTATCATAAGAAAACACAGATTTATGAGTTTTTAAAATTTTATAAAACACATGTTAATGATGACATGTTTTTATGTAATCTCCTAAGAAAATGGATAGATATAAAGAAAATTTTTCTACTACTTCAAAATATATATATATTCATATTGTTTAAAATTAAGTTTTAAAAGAAATGATATATTTTTCAATATCAAAATTCTTTGTGAAATTTTTTAGTGAATTCACATTATATACAAATATATTTTTCTTTTCATCTAATAAAAAAGATAGACATAAAGAAGGTATTTTATTACTTTGAAAGTATATTTTATGTTATTTTAAAATATATTATGAAGAGATTTTCACTATTTTATAAAATTTCCTTTTTAATGAAATCAAATTATATATACTTATATTTTCGTTTTAAATTTTCTTATAAAATTTATAAATGTTTTCTTTTTATTATACATGTTACCTGGAAAATAAAAAAGAAAACTAAATAAAAATTAATAATAATATTTAAATATAATATTTTAAATTCATTAAGCGTATCTCTGTAATTAACCATCGTAAGAATTAATTACGTAAGCGCGATACGTAAGAAACTGACTTCTCAAATAATATTATAGTGATATACTAATAATATTAAGATTTATTCTATTAACTATTTAAAATAATTGAATAGAATAAGCAAAATTAAAAAAATAAATAAAAGAATATGAATATGAATCTCATACGTTAACATCAAAACCAAAAAAAAACCTATGATATTTATATTAGGGTTGAAGATAATAATATAAAATTATTAGATTAAAATCTCTTACATTTTTATTCTGATGTTTGGCTTTACATTTAAACATGAATAAAACAAAGATTTAATATCTAATGATGATTTTTTATTTTATATAAATTATATTTTTCCGTAATCAAAGAGAAAAATCAACTCGACTAAATGAACAAACATAAACAGAATCAAATTAGATTGAAATGAACACAAACCAAACCGAATTAAAATCAAACCGAACATCAAACTAAACACAAACCAAACTAGACTAATTTGGATAGACTTTGGTTAAAAAATTTCTCGACCCAAATAAACTAAACCAAATCGAACCAAACCAAATATGTACTTAAACCGAAATACTCACCTCTAACTAAAACGTTGTTTAACCTAAATTTAGAATACTTTCGACTAATGGCAAGACACAATCAAATCGGATGTTGCCACCCTAAGATGTTATAGTAAATATTTACGACATTAGACGTTGTAGCTGACATAATATGAACTTATTTTAAACGAGAAGAAACATAGTCATCATACAAATGAGAGGTTAACCAATCAGGAAGGTCTATATACAACTTGGTAAAAATAGCTGTTCATTGAGCCTTATTTCGCAAGGCAATCTCTTGCATTGGAGAGGAATATGAGTGAAATAAACTCTTTGGGAGATCCTCCTTTCTAATTCCACTTTAAGAGCTGAGTGTAAAGCCCATCCTATCAATGCCGACGAAACCATTATGTTTCAAAGCTATAGAAGTTATCCAAAGCTTCCAGAGACATAAAACTATTCATGCAAAATGAAGATATCGTCTCCAAATATATGAGTGGAACCAAAATTATAATAAGAGCAATAACGGTTCTTCTTCCGAAAATAAAAATATATCCAGCAGAATCGATTTGATCATACAGACTCCTCCAATCAATTAATACATGATGGAATGGCTGAAAAGATTGCTTCTACAAGCCTATCGTTCTGCAATTCTCAAGAGTACACCAACCTTCAATGAATAACGAGCAAATGTATCAAGAAAACAAATGGTAAACCAATCTTGAAATCCACACAGTTCAGCAAGCGCAACCACCCCCTTTTGGCTCGTTTTCAGTCACTGCAGCTGGTATGCCTTGGAAGTATCTGCAATAACCCCAAAAAGAACAGATTATATATGTATTCAGTTGTAGACAGCTCATAGTTATTAGAGCTAAAGCAAAGAGAAAACATACATGTCCTGGTCATGCTCGTTGGCAAGAGCGGTTTTGGCAATGGTAAAGAAAGCCTCATCAACATTGTAGTCTTCTTTAGCTGATGTCTCGAAATAGGGTATGTTACCCTTTGAAGCACACCAGTCAGCTGCTTTCGTCTCAGATACCTGTAAGTTATATAGATGATGAAACCAGAGAGAGTAAAAGACTTAAAGCATAGTGGAAAACGTTTTGATGGTCTTCTGCTTACCACTCTAGTGCTCCCTCCACCAATGTCAACCTTGTTTCCAAGCACTATAAACGGAAATGTCTTCGGATCCGATGGACTTGCCTGGGCAAGACGAGAAGATGCCACAGAAACAAGTTAGCATATTATAAGTTGTTAAAGGCTTTAATGAGTGAGTGCAGGAAAACAAACTGAACAAGGGCACAAGGCTTATAGATTAATGAATGCTAAAACTGCTATGAACACAACAAAAGAAAGTTAGTAATAGAATTGCTAGTTGGCTTAACCAGTAAACCGAGGAGCACGTAAAAGCAAATAATCGTTTTAACAAACAGAAAAAAAAAAACATGTAACATTGCTCAATCATCTTGCTTTGTAATGGCAAAAACAAAACTCAAGATATGGTCATAAGGCCTAAAAGAGATATGTTCCTAACCAAAAGCTCTCCTAAACATATCATGACTCTAGGTTTGTAGAAGGAAAATGTTAATACAGATCTCAAGATTGTGACTCTAGATAGCCAAAGCTAACAATCCCCATTGCAAAAACTTCCTATGTTCCATGTATTCATCATAACAAACAATGAAAACAAGAGGCTAACGTAATACAACAAAGAAGCATGCCAAGGCAAAACGTGATAGAAAGAAAGAAAATTTGATCAAAGAACCTGTTTAAGAAACTCCTCATGCCAAGTTTCAAGAGAATCAAAGGACTTGGCCACGTTAACATCATAAACCAACGCACAACAATCTGCACCTCTGTAAAACGCAGCACCAAGACTCTGGAACCTCTCTTGTCCAGCAGTATCCCAAATCTACAAAAACCAAACATCCATCAAATCTTGAGAAAGTAATAATCTCAAAACAAAGAGAAACCCACCTGTAAAGTAACAAGCTTGTCCCCAATCTGAAGCTCCTTGGTCACAAAATCAGCACCAATAGTCGCTTTATACTGAAGACTAAACTTCTTATGCACATATCTTAAAATCATCACCGTTAAGGCCCCCCAAAAAATAATATTCTCAAACAATTGTTTTCACATAATCAAAAGAAAAGGTTATATCGAAGGATACTGATTCATCAATGAAGTCTTGCCAACCCTAGAAAACGACAATCACAGATCAAAGATTGAAAAGAGAGGATTAATCAAAGAATCTGCGTGTTTTCTTATGTTACCCGCTATCGCCGAGGACGATGACCTTGAGCAAAGTGCGTCTTCTCGTCGCCATTTTGGAATCGAAGATTGTGTAGATCTCGGAGATTGGTGCGTAAGGACGTAGGGATCCAAGTTCTGGTTTTTTGTTCGATTTGAAGAAGGAGATGGAAATAGTAAAGGGGCGCCAATTAGATCCTTATCGTTGTTTAGGTCCTCCGAGTCTGAATCTGATGAATTTGTTTTACTTTTTTTGTAAATAAGTAACCTTCTGGGTTTCGTTTCCTAAATAGTAAATAATATGGGGCCATTTTACAAATATTGAAACGTATAAGATTACAAAAGGTCTCGAGTCTTTGTTATTTTTTTTCTGTTGGCCAAATTCACTATAAAAAGTGAAGCCCAATGGGCAATATTACAAAGTGGTATGTGTCATGGTAAATTTGTGCACTCTTTTGTTTGTATGGAAACGAGAAATACGTAATAACAAGTAGGAAGAGAGATCCAAAGTATTGTATTATTGATCTTTAAAGTCGAGACTATAACAATTTCGCTTTATAGCTAGAGGTGTCAAAATGGGTCATGACCCATGGGTTGATCTAAAATCCAAATTGACCAATTAACCCAAATGAACTGTTTATTTTTGATCTAATGGGTTAATGGGTTAACAGGTTATTGGGTTAACAAGTTAATGGGTTAACAGGTTAATGGGTTAACAAGTTAAATAAATATATTGGGTTGGGTCAACCATGACCCATTAACAATAAAAATTGACTATTTAATCATATTAAACATTGTGTTCACTATTTTCATCAATAAATTTTATTTTTGACCAAAAGATTATTAATTTGATTGACTAATCTTTGATTAATTATAACAAATTTAAAAATATTTATTAGTATTAATTAATAACAATATACACATATTTTGATGAAAATATATATATATATACACATTTTAATTTCATACTTAGAACTTGAAGACAAAAATATATTTTGAACCTTTTAAAAATATGTAAATCTAATTTATTAAAACAAAATCATTTTTATCTATTACCCTTATATTACCAATGGCATATTACTTAAAATACCACTACTTTTTCAAACAAACTTTTACCCTTCATCAAGGGTCCTATAGTAAATTTTAGGTTAATTAAAAAGAAAAATACACTTATAATTTTAGGTTAATTAATTTAATATTTAGGTTTAGAGTTAGAGGGTTTGGTAAAGTTTTAGAATGTGAAATTTAAGATTCTAATTAATCCAAAAAAAATTTGCCTATTAAAAAAAATATTTGTGAAAATGTCTTTTTAATAAAGAATTTACTTAAAATTGATGTTGGGTTGATGGGTCAACCGTTAACCCATCTGACCCATGTAATTTAATGGGTCATGGGTCAACTCAACCCATTTAATAATTGGGTTGGATTGACCCATGACCCATTAACAATCAACCCATTTGGGTTATGGTTTGGGTTGACCTATTTGACCCATTTTGACATCCCTATTATAGTTGATGTCTTAAATAGTTGATTCCTTGTTCAATGGTTTGGATTCCCTTTATAAGGTATTTGTTAGTCGAAAATTTAGATCCTTCTATATCCTTAAATATGTAAAGATTTTTTTTATGTTAAAAAGTTTTCCATTTTAAAATGAATCCGAGTCGAGAACCGGAATTCATGTAGTCGGAAACTGAAGGCTGACATCATAATTGGGAGCATGAATAATTAACTCAATGAATTAATTATCTCGAACAATTTCCTCCTTATATTTTGATTTCATGGGTAAGTCGGGAGATAACTTGTGTACTTTGATTGACTGGTGTCATACCTTCTCAGCAGGTCTATCATGAACATGATGTCGCTTCTTTAAGATCTTTTTGGGTTGCTCTGGCCTGGACCGTACAAGAACCCAATAGTAGATGTCTAGTCGCAATAGTCGAAGGATATATGTCGTTCCTTAGGTGATTTAAGCTTGGAGCCATATGCATCATGTGATCTCGAGGGATTCATGATTCCGGACTTGTAATTCAGTGGTTAACAAAATTGATCTTGTGGCGCGAGACTTAGTTGCACATTGCCTAAGTGGCACGTAGTCTTATAATAGTCTAATTTGAATGGCGCCTAGCCGAACCTGGCAAAGGGATGGCCTATGTACTGCAAGTTGGTACTTTACATTCATGTCTTAGTTAATGGATCCTGGTCCAAGGCAGGAGTCGAACGATAGAATGCTACCATGGGCATAAAAAAATTTCGGGTGACAAGGATCGCGCAGATCTGCCATGGACCGTCGAGGGAAGTTTCTGTCTTGCTCGAAAATAGAGATTCCAGATCTGGAGGCCAGAGCTGGGAGTGCAAGAAGGGTAACTCATTTTAATGGTGAAATTCGCCTTAGTTGATTATTCGAATCTTTTTCGAGGATATTTTTCCCTTTTCACGAGATATAATTGTTATGGTCGTCGAAATCCGATTTTCTCGTGGGGAAAACTTAACTTATTTTTTGATGTTCAATCTGATATCTTGCCTTTTTTCGCAGGCGGCATATCGTTAATGATTTTTTGCAGGTGGGACATCTTCGAAAAGAGCCATATGTTTAGATGCGAAAGACCTTGACATATATATATATCTTGGGAGCAGTACTTGCTATACCTACCCGATAGTTCATGTTCTCTAAAGATTTAGAGGGATGGAAGAGTATCCAAATTTTTCTTCTTTCCTTACACTTGTTGTTGTACATGATGGACGTGGAAGAAACACAGAGTGTGGTCTGATTGCAAATGTTCAATTCAGCATACGAATCCGAAAATGTAGTTGACCATCCCTGATTGATTAGTGCATGGTATAGTTTCTTGGAGATAAAATTTCATGAGTTAGGATCCTTTTTAGGTTAAAATCTGATGGTTACAATTTCATTTGTCGAGTTTGCTTCATATTCCTCTAATTTTCTTTCCTTCCAAATCATCCAAAAATCCCAAAATGGAAAAAGACGATCTCGCACGCCACAATCCCTTCAAGAAGGGATTACTACCTTCGCTTACGGTCGTGTGAGTCTCTCTCCGCTATTTTCTCCTTCTTCTTTTTGGTTCCACGTCATCCTCGCGTTTCATTTTCCGTTCTTTCATCACGCGTGCCTCGACGTAACATCCTTACCAGGTTGTACAACCTTTTACCTCATCTCCCTCTCGTTTTGTGTGCTTTAGTTGAAACTCATCTTTACTTATTCATTGATTGTGCATGTTGATAATCTTATAGGTGAAAAAGCATGTTAAGTTTCTATTGGGTACTTAGTTTCTCACTTATAAGCTAATGTGTTTTTTGTAAAAGTTCCATCCTTTGAATGTAAAAGTTATTTAGATTCAGCCATTTTAGTCAAGTAGAGCAATGTATCTAAAAGATAGAGTTTGATGGTGTTCTCTATGATTTGATGCCATTTTTTGGTGCTTATGATATGCAGAAAAGTAGATATCAAAAGTGGAAATGCTAGATATTGCACTGCAACAACGTCTGCTGGTTCCCATGGTTTTAGCATTCGAGTTGTCAAGAGTCTTCTTGTAACACCCCCGAACCGTCCTAGACATATGGTCGATCCACCGGCCAACAATCAAACAAGAACATGACCGATAGACCAACCAATACCCAGGGTTAGAAATGAGCCAACCGGCCAGCCAACAATCAAACAAGAACATGACTGACCGTCCAACCCAGCACCATGGTCCGGAAGCGCTACGTGACGAGCTAGGGACGATCCGGTCAGAGTCCTAGAACTTACTCCGCGACCTAGACCAGTTCATCCACTAACTCGCCCCGCTAACTCAAGGCTTAAGGCTTTGCAACCCGTACCAAGAGTTAATGGTTCCGTTAGATCAAGGCCTAAGGCTTTTCAACCCGTACCAAGACCTAACGTTGTGTTAGACCGGACTAGTCAAATATCAGAGTACTCATGATGCGCATATAAAACAATTACTTTATTGATTCAAGAAATATTCATACATTGAAATAATTCAAGACTGGGCCCGGCCTAATGCCAAATCGAGTCAACTAAACACAAATCAAAATACCGTATACAAAAGGCATGAAATCTACTCCGGCGGTCCTAACGTCCAGCAACGAGCTATCCAATCATCCTTACTAAAGCTACCTGCAAAAAGGACAACGGAGTTGGGTGAGTAACCTAATGTTACTCAGTGAGCTGGCGGCCTCTACCCGCAACCTATAAACTAACCCAGACAACCCAAAATAACAATCAATCTAGCCCTAGCATGCAATCAAAGCTAAAGCTAAACAAGCAATCACAATTCACTATCTAATCAAACCGTTACTAAGTTAGATTTGGCCTCCTGCCTTGATCTAACTTCAAGTAACGGGAACCTGCATGAAAACAAGTCAACAAGCAATCCCTAGTTAACCATATATACGCCTGAGTTCAGTACTCATGTAGTGTTAGACACTTAGACTATACAAGTATCACTAACCGGTCGACCAACAATCAGACAAGAACATGATCGGCCAATCAATGATACCGCATAGCTTTCAATATCCACCACCCTTCATAAGCAATCGCCCAAACAATATAACAGCCAACTTCGGGTCTATACTAACCAAAGAGACACCAATCCTAATCCGGTACCTAACCCGGAATTAGATCTCAGTGTTAGAAACCTGCAAGGAAATCAAACACCAATAACAATAATAAGGTACTAACTACGACTCTATCTAACTCGTAACACCGTATATCGGTGCTACACTTACTCTAGGGTTCCATAACCCTTTACTAAACACGACACTCTAACCTGGGCCCTGGTGACTTCGTGTTCCTCTCAATCGGCAATATCCTATCTCCCTACCACAAAGGCCAGAAGAAGGAACTTTCAACCGACCGCGGCCCACAGTCCATCGGGTCACCGCGCGACAGCCCACAGTCCATCGGGTCACTGCCACGTTACACCGTCGTGTAACACTCAGCCCTAGGCCATGACCCCGTCTCTCTGAGTCTTCCCGATCCAGCGAATAAGGGGTTTCCTTGAACCCGCTGAATACGAGGTCGAGGAAACACTAATCACCCCTAAACATGCCTAGCATGGGCGGGTTACGCACATGCTGTCAGCACACACTTAACACAAAGAAAAATAAGAACCTAAGCTAAGGCTAAAGTTCCAGATCCTAACTAGACTCGACTCTATAACACTAACCAATAGTACCAGTAGTCCGGCCTATATGGCCTAAGACCCTTAGTACTAGCATATAATAAACTAAACAACAATATCATAACTAAACAACTAAACCAGTTAGTCACTCCCTTACCAAGAGCTGACTAACCTCAATCAACAAGATTAATTAAACAAGCAAGCATTTAAATAATCTAACAAGCAATCAATTCAATCAAACCGTTACCCAGATAGTTCGGCCTCCTACTATGAAACTATCTTTAAAGATAACGGGAACCTGCACTCAACCATATCAACAAGCAAGAATAGAAAACATGATGCATCCTAGCCCTAGTCCTAGTCAGGTTATTAACTCAGTCTTAATTCCATTTCATCTCAGCTTAGCCCGTGCTAAACTGAGTCCGGTTCAATAAAATAACCCTAAGGACTCTATCATGAAATAGCATGAACATTCTACTCTATATGCGACTCGATCTATCCTAAGTTCCAAGTGGAACTCAAGCATAAATAAAACTATCCTAAATTCCAAGTGGAATTCAAGCAAGTCAACTCACTAACCTATCTATCCTAAATTCCAAACGGAATGCAAACAATACCAACTCACAGTGTTCTATGCCGATAAGCAGCTGGTTGATCGGAGAGGACTTGGCCAAAACCCAAGATGAACGTCTTCAATGGACTGGACTGGACTGATCTTGACTTGGACAGAACCTCCCCTTATACTGGTCTGGACTGATCTGGACTCGGACAGAACTTTCTTTAGCTTCTGGACAGTTCTTCGGACTTTCGGGCAGAACATTGGCTTCAGAACTTAGACTGATTTGAACTCGTGGAACTAACCTGATCTTGGACAGAACCTCCACTTGGTCATCATAGAATATGACTGGCTTGGATGGATTGATTTGGACAGAGCTTCCGCTTCACAATCGTAGAGAAAGGTCAATTGGACAGAACTTGCCTTCTCGGTGGAGTATCGGTCTTTAGAATCGACCATACTCTTAACTCGACCATTTTCTTTCTCTCTCTTCTTTCTCTCTCACGTTTTTGGAGTGGCTTTGGACAGGTCTGGATGTAGAGAAATGAGTGGGGGTCGTGGGCTATTTATAGGAGACAACAACCAATCAGCTTCAGGTTGGTGGCAGCCTGTGTGTTGCTCCGCATGGCTCCGGACGCATGCGCGGCGGCACCTCGTGCTCCACATGTCTCTCAGCATGCTCAAGACTCATGCAGGGCGCCACCATTCCTCCCAGATGTCAAGCTGCATGTATGAAACTCATGCAAGTCCACACCACATCATCCACATGTCGATCAGCATGCTTTGGTTGCATGCGCGTCGACACCTCGTGCTTGGTCGATCCACCTCGTGCTTTTGTGTGTCAATCCGCATGTGATGCTTCCATGCACGGCGACACCTCCTCCTTGTGTTGACACTCAGCTGGTTAGATGGTTGACAGCACGTCCTGATCCCATACACGGAGCCACATCGTGCTTCTCGGTCCATTCGCCCGATTTCGACTCTTCCAGGATATTTTTGACCCGCGATCAATCCCGAATATTTTTCCGCTCCCCTTCTGATGCTCTGAATATTCTTAAGAAACTCCAAAAGTATCCTGACCTTGATGGAAAAATATTTCCCGAGCCTCCGGCTTCCCGAAAAATTCCATAATACCGAAATTAGGGTTTTTGTCCAATTTCGGGTTTTCCCGTCGTGCTTCGATCCCGTCGTGCTTGCTTCCCGTCCTGCTTAATTCCCGTCCTGCTTCCGATTTATTTTTCTTTCTCCAAAATAATATATTACGAAGTTTCGCGGAAAACTTCGTGCCTAAGAAACGTCGAGCTTCGGAAACGTCGTGCTTCTAAAACGTCGTGCTTCCAAAAATGTTATGCTTCCAAAACGTTCGTCTGATCAATCTGAGACATTGTATAACATGGTAGAGCAGCTTATTTTGACTCATGGTTCACTTACGATCCATTCTTCGACCATCTCGTACTTCAAACTTTCCCGATCGATCTTTATCTCCCGCGACTCGACCACCAGGTTGATGCTCGACCACTCTTCCATTTTCTCTGAACCATGTTAAGTTTTATATGACCAAAACTCAACATTCTTCATCAAAATTTGATTCCCAAAATCTTGGCTCCAAATTCCAACTTTGTCGATCTCGACCATTTTACCCCTTCGGGCGGGTTACTACATTCTCCCCCCCCTTAATAGAATTCGTCCTCGAATTCTTAGTTGTGAAGTTGCTCAGATTCACAATATGCTCCTCCTTGGTTTGTTTTGATGGAAATCTCTTCTTGGACAATTTCGTCTTGTGGTCTTGGTTATGTGATGTGTTTCTTCGTCGGCTCGCCTTTGATGTCTTCTATTGATTTCTTTGGGTTACCGCACAACTTCTGATCCTGAACTTGGTCTTGAATCCCTCTCTTAACTTTTTGACTTCCCATGGTTCATTCATTCTCAGCTCGTCTCCATACTCTCTTTGCTTTGTCTACCATTGTTCCTTGAATATCCTCCTCAAGGTCTCCACAATCGTCTTCATATCCCTCCACTTGCCTGCCATTGTCCCTTGAGTTTTCTCTTCCAGGTTGCCACGATCACCTTCATATCTCTTCACTTGAATGGTCACTCATCTTCATATCTCTTCACTTGCCTGTGACTGTCCCTTGAGTTTGCTCCTCCAGGTTGCCACAATTGTTTCCATACCTCTTGACTTGAATGATCGCTGGATCATCTTCTTACTACTGCTCTTCCAGAACACTCTCATTTCCCATGATACTATCTTGTCCTTAGATAGATATCATCCTTGTTCCTGATTACTCAAAATCTTTCCCGATCTTCCTTTTTCCCCAAAAACTGATGAAGTCCTTCCCACTGAAATCTTGTTTCTTCCCATTTATCCAGTCCATACCACTGTCCAGTCCCTCTGAACCTATCTTTACTCTTTCTCTTCGGCTTTGGGTTTTTGGCCTCGAACTCCCTCTACTTTAAGGTTTCCATCCTTAAAGTTCCGATCAACGAACACACTTACTAGCTGCAACTTTATCAAACACTTCACACGCAAGTTAGTCAACAACTACCCCAACCAATACTAACTAACAACCTAAACGCAATGCTAACAAAACAACCTAGCAATGCTAACCAGCAACCTAACAATTCTAACCAAGCAACCTAGCAATTCTAGATTCCACTATCTAATCCTAGTTCCTAAACCAATAAATCCTAAGGCTGGACGTGACCGGTTCCTAATGCCTTTTGTGACTCCTTTTGACTCGATAAAATATTTGAAAACCGATTAAATCATGAGTTCCGGAAGCATGGACGAAACCATGCTCTGATACCACCTCTGTAACACCCCCGAACCATCCTAGACATATGGTCGATCCACCGGCCAACAATCAAACAAGAACATGACCGATAGACCAACCAATACCCAAGGTTAGAAATGAGCCAACCGGCCAGCCAACAATCAAACAAGAACATGACTGACCGTCCAACCCAGCACCATGGTCCGGAAGCGCTACGTGACGGCTAGGGACGATCCGGTCAGAGTCCTAGAACTTACTCCGCGACCTAGACCAGTTCATCCACTAACTCGCCCCGCTAACTCAAGGCTTAAGGCTTTGCAACCCGTACCAAGAGTTAATGGTTCCGTTAGATCAAGGCCTAAGGCTTTTCAACCCGTACCAAGACCTAACGTTGTGTTAGACCGGACTAGTCAAATATCAGAGTACTCATGATGCGCATATAAAACAATTACTTTATTGATTCAAGAAATATTCATACATTGAAATAATTCAAGACTGGGCCCGGCCTAATGCCAAATCGAGTCAACTAAACACAAATCAAAATACCGTATACAAAAGGCATGAAATCTACTCCGGCGGTCCTAACGTCCAGCACTGAGCTATCCAATCATCCTTACTAAAGCTACCTGCAAAAAGGACAACGGAGTTGGGTGAGTAACCTAATGTTACTCAGTGAGCTGGCGGCCTCTACCCGCAACCTATAAACTAACCCAGACAACCCAAAATAACAATCAATCTAGCCCTAGCATGCAATCAAAGCTAAAGCTAAACAAGCAATCACAATTCACTATCTAATCAAACCGTTACTAAGTTAGATTTGGCCTCCTGCCTTGATCTAACTTCAAGTAACGGGAACCTGCATGAAAACAAGTCAACAAGCAATCCCTAGTTAACCATATATACGCCTGAGTTCAGTACTCATGTAGTGTTAGACACTTAGACTATACAAGTATCATTAATTGGTCGACCAACAATCAGACAAGAACATGATCGGCCAATCTATGATAACGCATAGCTTTCAATATCCACCACCCTTCATAAGCAATCGCCCAAACAATATAACAGCCAACTTCGGGTCTATACTAACCAAAGAGACACCAATCCTAATCCGGTACCTAACCCGGAATTAGATCTCAGTGTTAGAAACCTGCAAGGAAATCAAACACCAATAACAATAATAAGGTACTAACTACGACTCTATCTAACTCGTAACACCGTATATCGGTGCTACACTTACTCTAGGGTTCCATAACCCTTTACTAAACACGACACTCTAACCTGGGCCCTGGTGACTTCGTGTTCCTCTCAATCGGCAATATCCTATCTCCCTACCACAAAGGCCAGAAGAAGGAACTTTCAACCGACCGCGGCCCACAGTCCATCGGGTCACCGCGCGACAGCCCACAGTCCATCGGGTCACTGCCACGTTACACCGTCGTGTAACACTCAGCCCTAGGCCATGACCCCGTCTCTCTGAGTCTTCCCGATCCAGCGAATAAGGGGTTTCCTTGAACCCGCTGGATACGAGGTCGAGGAAACACTAATCACCCCTAAACATGCCTAGCATGGGCGGGTTACGCACATGCTGTCGGCACACACTTAACACAAAGAAAAATCAAGAACCTAACCTAAGGCTAAAGTTCCAGATCCTAACTAGACTCGACTCTATAACACTAACCAATAGTACCAGTAGTCCGGCCTATATGGCCTAAGACCCTTAGTACTAGCATATAATAAACTAAACAACAATATCATAACTAAACAACTAAACCAGTTAGTCACTCCCTTACCAAGAGCTGACTAACCTCAATCAACAAGATTAATTAAACAAGCAAGCATTTAAATAATCTAACAAGCAATCAATTCAATCAAACCGTTACCCAGATAGTTCGGCCTCCTACTATGAAACTATCTTTAAAGATAACGGGAACCTGCACTCAACCATATCAACAAGCAAGAGTAGAAAACATGATGCATCCTAGCCCTAGTCCTAGTCAGGTTATTAACTCAGTCTTAATTCCATTTCATCTCAGCTTAGCCCTTGCTAAACTGAGTCCAGTTCAATAAAATAACCCTAAGGACTCTATCATGAAATAGCATGAACATTCTACTCTATATGCGACTCGATCTATCCTAAGTTCCAAGTGGAACTCAAGCATAAATAAAACTATCCTAAATTCCAAGTGGAATTCAAGCAAGTCAACTCACTAACCTATCTATCCTAAATTCCAAACGGAATGCAAACAATACCAACTCACAGTGTTCTATGCCGATAAGCAGCTGGTTGATCGGAGAGGACTTGGCCAAAACCCGAGATGAACGTCTTCAATGGACTGGACTGGACTGATCTTGACTTGGACAGAACCTCCCCTTATACTGGTCTGGACTGATCTGGACTCGGACAGAACTTTCTTTAGCTTCTGGACAGTTCTTCGGACTTTCGGGCAGAACATCGGCTTTAGACTGATCTGAACTCGTGGAACTAACCTGATCTTGGACAGAACCTCCACTTGGTCATCATAGAATATGACTGGCTTGGATGGATTGATTTGGACAGAGCTTCCGCTTCACAATCGTAGAGAAAGGTCAATTGGACAGAACTTGCCTTCTCGGTGGAGTATCGGTCTTTAGAATCGACCATACTCTTAACTCGACCATTTTCTTTCTCTCTCTTCTTTCTCTCTCACGTTTTTGGAGTGGCTTTGGACAGGTCTGGATGTAGAGAAATGAGTGGGGGTCGTGGGCTATTTATAGGAGACAACAACCAATCAGCTTCAGGTTGGTGGCAGCCTGTGTGTTGCTCCGCATGGCTCCGGACGCATGCGCGGCGGCACCTCGTGCTCCACATGTCTCTCAGCATGCTCAAGACTCATGCAGGGCGCCACCATTCCTCCCAGATGTCAAGCTGCATGTATGAAACTCATGCAAGTCCACACCACATCATCCACATGTCGATCAGCATGCTTTGGTTGCATGCGCGTCGACACCTCGTGCTTGGTCGATCCACCTCGTGCTTTTGTGTGTCAATCCGCATGTGATGCTTCCATGCACGGCGACACCTCCTCCTTGTGTTGACACTCAGCTGGTTAGATGGTTGACAGCACGTCCTGATCCCATACACGGAGCCACATCGTGCTTCTCGGTCCATTCGCCCGATTTCGACTCTTCCAGGATATTTTTGACCCGCGATCAATCCCGAATATTTTTCCGCTCCCCTTCTGATGCTCTGAATATTCTTAAGAAACTCCAAAAGTATCCTGACCTTGATGGAAAAATATTTCCCGAGCCTCCGGCTTCCCCGAAAAATTCCATAATACCGAAATTAGGGTTTTTGTCCAATTTCGGGTTTTCCCGTCGTGCTTCGATCCCGTCGTGCTTGCTTCCCGTCCTGCTTAATTCCCGTCCTGCTTCCGATTTATTTTTCTTTCTCCAAAATAATATATTACGAAGTTTCGCGGAAAACTTCGTGCCTAAGAAACGTCGAGCTTCGGAAACGTCGTGCTTCTAAAACGTCGTGCTTCCAAAAATGTTATGCTTCCAAAACGTTCGTCTGATCAATCTGAGACATTGTATAACATGGTAGAGCAGCTTATTTTGACTCATGGTTCACTTACGATCCATTCTTCGACCATCTCGTACTTCAAACTTTCCCGATCGATCTTTATCTCCCGCGACTCGACCACCAGGTTGATGCTCGACCACTCTTCCATTTTCTCTGAACCATGTTAAGTTTTATATGACCAAAACTCAACATTCCTTCATCAAAATTTGATTCCCAAAAGCTTGGCTCCAAATTCCAACTTTGTCGATCTCGACCATTTCATCCCTTTAGGCAGGTTACTACACTTCTACTGTTGAGTTTAGTGGAGAGTGGAAAGTTAGTATAGGACAGACTGTCACAACGGTTCTAACGTGGACTATTACTTTTTATTTCACACAAGTTTAGTTTTTGTTATCCTCACAACGTTTGGAGGATAATTTAATATATTACCATCTACCCGAATTGTTAAAATTGCAAACCATTTTCTAGAGCGTTAGTGAAAGCATTTGACTATCGAATGGAGACATGCAATTAACAAATTACTACATTATAGTCGTTTATCTAATAAATTAGCAATGAATCTCATAACTTAACTACCAATCTATTATGTTACCAATCTAATGATGAATACAATTGTTTTATATAGCTATTAATATATTATGTTTGCAATTATTTTCATAAATCAGCTATGCGTTTAAAAGGTGGGCCTACGATTAAGGGTTAAGTGTCGAGTGTTTATTGTCCTTACATGTTTACATCGCAGACCCCAAATAAGTTAATGTTAACAACATATATATCTACACTTTACTTTTTGGCTCGACATTAAACATGTAATCCATTAAACATCATGTGTTCAAAACCAAAAATTTATTATCCATCTATTATATTATCAATCTACCTAACGATAAAAACGATCATTTATAAATGTAGCTATACATGTATTATGTTAACAATCCATCTCGTAACTTAGTCATGCACTTAACAAGTGTGGTTAAGTCTAAGTTCGAGGGGTTTATACATCACATTTTTAACTAAATCTTTATACAATCTTTTCAAATCAAACTAAATCTTTAGTGTCACCTGGCACATTATATGTCACTTACACTATTATACAATCTTTTCAAATCAAATAAATTTTTAGTATCACCTACCACATTATATGTCACTTACACTGAAACCAAATCCTTTATTATACAAGACAATATCATCATTTTACTAACTTCAATCCTACACGCGCTATGATATCTTACTATTTTTGGCATTGATGTAATTTCACTATATTTCATTGTTTTAAGCAAATTATCTCTTAAATTTTGAATTTTATTTATTACTCTTACGCTTTAATTAAGTATCTCAAAAATTATATGTTTACTGAATGTTAAAACATCAAATATCCAAATAATGTCAAACACTAATCAAATTATAAATTATATTATGCAATGTTTCTTTGATGTTAATGTTATCAAATGATAGAAGTGGGCACGATTGCTTGTTACTCGATTTGTATTCGCTACTTGAATTGTATTTGGCTCTTAAAATCGAGTATTTGTTTTGTTCAAGTCGAACATCAAGTCGTTTATTTTAATTACTTTTAAATAGAAGACAAGTATCAAATATTAAAATGAAAACAACTACTTGGCATTGTTAGTTTGTTACTCGTGACTTATTACTAGATTTATTATCCGTTTTTACTTTTGGAAAAAAAAATTGTAAATTATAATCGAATTACTTATTTATACGTTAAATAAATTAAAAATAATATTTTATAGAAATATTTTAGAGTTTTTTTTGTTTTATAATCATCATATATCGACTTAAAACATATAAAAAGTAAAGAAAGATTATTTATTAAAAATTATTTTACTTAGAATTATAACTAATTAATTTTTTTCTTAAACTCATATGTACGGTTTAAGTAACTAAAATTAATAAATTGTTATTAAATAACTTACAAATAATATATAATAATTTAGAAATTAATTTAGAAATATCTAGTAGTAAAAAATGGCAAATACTTAGGCTTGTGCCTATCAAATGACCCCATAAATTATCGATTTTAGAACTCAAACAAACATAAATATGAAAAATGAAAGGTGTGAAGTTGTTGCTAGAATCATTATCTAACTTTATGTAAGCTCCACTCTTTTTAAAAAAAAACGTTTCTTTTGTTCCCTCAATTCGAGGTGGTCTCTTCTTTCGATCAACAACTCTTGTTTATATCCTCCTGATTATCTCTCTATCCTATCACCAATCTCTCCTCTCGCCGAAGAAACAAACAGCTATGGCCACCACCGATACGCCAATCCGAATCGGAGTAATGGGCTGCGCCGAAATCGCCCGAAAAGTCTCTCGCGCCATCCACCTCGCTCCAAACGCCACCATCGCCGCCGTCGCAAGCCGCACCTTAGAAAAGGCCAAGTCCTTCGCTTCATCCAACGGCTACCCTGAATCCACCAAGATCCACGGCTCTTACGAATCGATTCTCGAAGACCCAGAGGTAGACGCGCTCTACGTTCCTCTACCCACTAGCCTCCACGTCGAGTGGGCTATACGCGCCGCCGAGAAAGGGAAACACATCCTTCTTGAGAAGCCCGTCGCGATGAATGTAGCTGAGTTTGACAAGATCGTTGCGGCTTGTGAAGCTAATGGAGTTCAGATTATGGATGGTACTATGTGGGTTCATAATCCTAGAACTGCTAAGCTTAAGGAGTTCCTGTCTGATTCAGACCGCTTTGGTCAGCTCAAAACCGTAAGTCTTTTTAAAATTTAATTTAATTTCATTTAAAATCAATCTGGGTTTCTTGGGTTTAAGATGAGCTTCCCATTTTAGTGATAAAGTCTCTAGCTTTTGTGAAATTTTTTCAGTTTCTTGACAGATTCAACAACAGAACATAACTAGTGCTGTCTCTTTATAAAGTCCTGTCTTTTAAAGTCTTGTTTCTACTTGATGTTGGAATCTGCAGGTGCAGAGTTGTTTCTCATTTGCTGGGGATGAAGATTTTCTCAAAAACGACATCCGTGTGAAGCCAGGTCTTGATGGGCTTGGTGCGCTCGGAGACGCTGGATGGTACGCGATCCGAGCAACTCTCTTAGCCAACAACTTCGAGCTTCCCAACACTGTAACGGCCTTTCCAGGCGCTGTGCTTAATGAGTCAGGAGTGATTCTCTCCTGTGGAGCTTCTCTGACTTGGGAAGACGGACGAACCGCGACCATATACTGTTCCTTCTTGGCAAACCTTACCATGGAGATAACCGCCATTGGAACCAATGGCACACTTCGTGTTCATGACTTCATTATCCCGTTTAAGGAGACGGAGGCATCGTTCACCACGTGCACTAAATCTTGGTTCAATGAGTTTGTGACTGCGTGGGTTAATCCCCCGAGTGAGCACACGGTTAAGACAGAGCTTCCGCAAGAGGCGTGTATGGTGAGAGAGTTTGCTCGGTTGGTTGGTGAAATCAAGAACAAAGGTGCAAAGCCTGATGGGTTTTGGCCGAGCATTAGCCGGAAGACGCAGCTAGTGGTTGATGCTGTTAAGGAGTCTGTTGATAAAAACTATGAACAGATTAGTCTCTCTGGTCGTTGAAGGGAAGGGCTAAAATTAGTAATGTTGTCATGAGTCCTGGCATCTCTCTGTTGTCAAACTTTGATCATCCGTCAAGTGTTCTTATCCTTCTGCTCTGTCCATTGTATCCGTATTGTTGTATGTGTGTTGTTGCTATTAAGTTTAATGTTATCTATCTGTTACTCACTGGTCACCAAGTCACCAAGTCACCAAGTCACCAAGTCACCAAGTCACCAAGTCACCATGTCACCAGTAAGCACTTGTGAATCTCTTAACTCCATAGTTCCATGTAATTTTAACTTTGTCCAATCTTGTACCTTAGCATCACGTGTAACTTGATTTAGATGAATCACTTAGTGTTGTATTTTAGGGTTCATGGTTAGAGTTTAGGGTTTAATGTTTAGAAATTAGGTTAGGGGTTTTGTTTTTAGGGTATTGCATTTGACATTTTGTGTTTCTTATTGTTGATTTAGTATATTGCTACAAGTGAGTATAATAGGATAGTGTAAGTGTCAGGAGAATTTCAAGTTTATCACTTTTGTTTTATCACTTTATTTTTAACTTCATTAAAAACATTTTTATAAATATTAATTTTAAAAAGATAATTTTTTTTAAATTAATTAAAATCCTAAATTTCAATTCCTAAATCCTACCCCACTTTACCCTCACCTCTCAACTCTAAAACCTAAGTTTTAGATTAATTAACCCAAATGTTTATAATTGTGTTTTTCCTAAAAAGTAAAAGTACAAGTAATTAAGGTAAAAATGAAAAATAATCCAAAAAATAATATTTTTGACAATTTCCAATATGTTTGTTATCTAATTAATGGTATATATTTATCTAATGAATATCTTATTGATGTCTTTGAATATGGCAAATGGTAATAAGACGTGGTCACGAACCGAGAAAACGACGCATACAATATTTTTTTATAAATTAATAATATCAGACTATGATATTTTATAATTTTATAAAATTATTAATTTATAAAAAGGTTTTTTATTTATATATTTTTAAGTATATTTAATTTTAGTTTATATAAATTAATTAATTTTTGAATTTAACATTTATATAGGTTTTATTATATTATTTGAAATATATAGACTATATTTTGTAGAATTTAAATGCGGTTTTACAAATAATTTTACTAAATCTTATCAAAATATATTAATTTATTATGAAAATAATCTATTGTGAAAATAAAACAAATAATATAATGATAGGTTCACACTTATATAAAATATGTATACATATAAATTATGATAATTTTCTCAAATAGTTTTTTTTTTCAAGTTTTTGTTAGGAAAATAGTCTTTAAAGATATTGTCGAAATAGTTCTTTTTATTTTGATATTTTAGTATATATTTTGTTTTAATTTTAAAGTCACTTTAAAAATTCCACCCCATAATTCTAAAACTAAATATATACTTCATCTGTTTTATAATAAATGTCACTTTAACATTGTGCACACAGATTAAGAAAACAATTAATTTTGCATATTTTCTATATAAAACACACAATTATTTATACATCTAACCATTTCTTAATCAATAAAAAATAAATTATATTATAAAATTAATAAATTCTACATTGAAAATCGAAAACGACACTTATTTTATAACAAAAAAAATTTTAAATGACATTTAATATGAAATAGAGAGTATTAATTAACTTGATAGATATAAATGTATTTTAATAAAATCTATTTTAAATATATTTCTCTTTAAAAATTATCGTAGAGTACTTCTCTATAAATTATTAATTTGTAATTTTGATGAGATCATATATTTACATAGGATTTTTTTCAAAAGTTATTATTTAATTATTTTATTAATTAATTTTATATTTTGAATTCATCCAATTTGAAATTAAATATTTCTTTATTAATTTATGTATTCTAAATTTATGGCCAAATATATTTGAATCAAAATAAGAATATCATCAAATATTAATGAATATTATATTTGTTATCTGGTAGTGCTATTTTTAACCTTTATAACGTTAAAATATCGTCAACTTTAATGTGCATCTATTTTCTATAGCTCTCATCTTAAGATTCACTTTCTGACATAATCTTAATATCTGTGCCCAAGAAATATGGTAGAGGTTGCCTCCTCTCCATGCACGTGCGTACTTCAAGTTGCTCAACCTTTTGGGAGTATATTCGTCAACTCATCGTTGCCGCTTTGCATCTCTTGCAATTTCAAGAAATTTCTGGCCACAATCTAATTTGGCCACACCATATGTAAATATTAGTATTTTATCCCTACTAAAGATTACATGAGTCTTTCAAATATTAATACTATATTTATTTTAATTATATTTAATCTATTAAGAATCACTAAATCATTTAGCATCAGAAAAGTGTAACTTGAGTTTCTAAGAACATTTCCATGGATACTTTTATTTTTACCTCTAAAATAAATGTATTTTTCTATTTTTGCTTTTAAAAAATATTCTCAAAAAAATCTTTTATTTATTTTACAACAAGTATCTTTTATTTATAATAATGAAAATTAATCCTATTAAATTTTAAATTATACAAGATTTTAATAAAATTATGACTTTGTTTAAACTAGAGTTTCTTAAAAAAAATACTATTATGTAAAGAAAAAGGGTCACTATATTTTCTTATAAAATATGTATTTCTCTAAAAGTATTTGTTTTAGTTTTTAAATATAAAATTTTAGAATTTAAACTACTATTTTGAAAATAAAAATATAACTCTATAATAAATGAATGCTATTTTTTCTTATATATTTTGAGGAAAATTAGCAAATTCCATTTTAGAAGAAAACTAAAAATGAATTAGAACATATTTGCTCTATTATAGGATTTAAAGGTGAAAATAGAAAATTATTGGAGATGCTATAATATAAAAGGATAAGAGATTGTTATATGAGAAACTTTTCTTACTTTTTTCGCTTGCAATCTAATTATTGTAATTTATTTAAATAATGAAAGCCCAAACCCCCTAGCTTTTTAAATCACCAGGTTGGAGTTTAGTTATGTATAAACCTAAAAACATGTGTCTTTGAAGTTAAACACATTTGGGCTTTAGATATTTTGGGCTTAAGCTCGTTTGAGTTAGGGCCGGTCTGAAAAATCCGAGCTTTACATTTTTGTTTAAATATTATCATTCTTGCAATCCAAAGTCATTTTTAATATTGACATATTGCTTTAATCTTTTTGATCGAAACTCTAGCAAAACAATTAAGGAAGTTGTAAATGTACTTCATTGTTTGATCAATACAAGAATCACATTTTAAATTCGACAAATGTGCGCTTTTCTTTATGTAAAACATGTTTTTTACAAAGTACAAAATGTGTAATATTTGACTACACTTAGCACAAGCTTTGTTCACTTATATAATTATTTTTAATTTTCATATGATTATTTAAATCGTACTGAATTTGGCTTGCTTATAATATGATTTAAAGCATGTGAAAAACATTCTTATTAGAGAAAAAAGTTTAAACTAATTTTATATTTGAAGACAAATTAAACAGAATTTTGTTATGAATACTTAGATAATTTAAAAAATGGTAAACACCACATTATAATAAATTATTTGTAAAAACTAAAGGCCCATAAAACTCTATATTTAAGGATTTTATGGGTTTGGACTGTGCCCAATCGGACCAGCCCAATTAACATCTTACATGTATGAGAGAGAGACCATGTTGAAATCCATTATATATTATTTGAGAAACATTACGAACTATGACATGATGAATTTTTAAATTTTTAGAGAAATATGTTGATTTATATAGACATATAATATTTTTTTTATTAAACTAACCATAAAACTATTATTAATTTTCTTCGTTCTTTCCTTAAATAAAAGCTACAACATTATCTAATATGATTAAAATATATACGACAACTAATGATTTTGAATAAAAAAATTTGATAAAATTTTTTAGGTAACCTCTATTTTAGTTTAATTTTATATTGTGAAAATAAATTAAAGAATCAAATTCAATATATAATAAAAATAGATTTTTATATGCTATATCTTATTTTTAAAAATAAATATACATTTACTAAAACCTTTAAAAATTCCACACATATTATTTGTAATTAATAGTTATTTTTTTCTATAAAAGGATACAATCGATTATAAAATCATAAAATCGATATGAGTAAGAAGTCTCATTTGATAGATATTCTGATTATATATATATATATATATGTGTGTGTGTGTGTGTGTGTATTTTTAATAGCGTTTAACCTAAATTACATACCATCTAAAAATATATACATATTTTTAATTTCAAAATTTACATTGAAAAAATATTGAAAACTTAATACTTTAGTTTCAAACTTTGCATTAAACTTTTAAAAACGTTTATAAGAAAGTACAAATATTAAACGTCCCACATTGAAAATTATGTTATCAATAATTAAATTTTTTTGTTATAAAATATGAAATAACCATAAAACCATATGAATATAGCCTCATTCACTAGATATTTAAATATACTATATATATTCATGTTAGTATTAGTTAAAATTGATTATATATCACATAAAATATATAAATTGACTGTTTGGATTAATTTATATAAAATGATTATATAACAAGAGTGATTGTTTTGATTTTTGTGTTCGCTCTAATATACTTATATACGTAACAGTTACTGATTTCTTAATTTTTTTGTCAGTGCCCACATTAGCAGATCAAGTGGTGGTCGAATTTGAGTTGTTCCGAAGAAGCACTCGGTCCGGCCAGATCTGATCTACATGGGTAAAGAGAGTATCACTGCTTCTTGCTTCTTTGGCAAGAGAATCTGCTCGCATGGTCCTGGTCGTGGGGATGTGTGAGATGCTTAAGCCCGAAAAACCATCTCGTAGAAGATGGAATGAGACTAGCACGAAGACAAATGCCGGCCAGTCGGTTGGGTTTGCAATCATGTCCACCTCATCAGAAAAGTCTGTCTTCACGTAAATTGTGGTTACTAATAACTCATGTAAGCAGGAGATCACCCAAAGTACGTAGTCCTTCCGATTCCGCATGAAGGGCCAAGATACTTTGGCGACATCCTTATAAACCAAACCGTTCAACTCCCATATGGCCCCAATAAAACCTCCCAAGTTACTGATTTTTCAATTATTCAATACTCCCAGTGTTTCATTATACATGATGTTTTAGGTGTTTTTTGTTGTTTCACAATAGAAGATGTTTTCACATACCTAGACAATTTTAAGTTTATCAAAAACTGTATAACTAATTATGTTTATAATTAAAAAATAGATTTTAAATTACAAGAGGCAAAACTTCATGTATTATAAAACGGAGGGAGTGTATTTCCTTATTTTATAATATATAAAGAATACAAAATAAATAATAATACGTAAAATAATTTGTATAGGCAATGTTCATTTCGCGCTATGCACATATTTTAACCTAATGTTTTAATTAGGAGTGGAACGAATGGGCTATCCAAAGAATTTTAAAGTATCTGGGTCCTTATCCGACAAATCCATATTTTTACCATCTTTATCCGGATCCATAGTTCTCAGATATCCGGATGTCGGATATCTTCTAAAATTGTAATATCAAACAGATATATGGATCAAGATTTGGATCTTTAAAATAAATAAAAAATAATATTAAAATATTAACAATAATTAAAAAATAAAATTTTATATAATATTTTTAATTATTTATATGTATACTATTAAAACATTATATATATTATTATAAAAATGAAAATAATAAATAAAATTAGTTTATATATATAAATATTACTAATTTTAAAATAATTATCAACAAAAATTACAAATCCGGATATTCAGACTAAAAATTTAAAATATCTAGATCCAATTCAGTTTTGATGAATCCAACATTTCACTATCCGACCTCTTTGAGTATCTGAATTTTGGAGCGGATCTAAGTTGAATCACAGGATCTCAGATAGTAATTTCGGGATCTCGGATCATAATTCCAGCCTTTACTTTAATAGAGTAGATTGGCGTGAAAAGGTTGTTTTAGAGAAGGTAATTAAAGTAACGACTTTAACAAAGGCACGTGTTTCTCCATTCATTCGATTGGTAGAAATAGCGTTTACGCAAAGGAAAAAGTGGCTTACAAAGCTCACATTGCATAGCCGAGATGGACAGGACAATTCTAGGAGTCCCAAACAGCACCTATTTACTATTATAGATTTCTTATAAATTAGACATTTACTAAATAACCAAAACAAATTCATTTTAGCTAAATTCGGCAAATAATAAAATCCAAGAAGTTTAAAGATAAATGTATGAGCATTTAGAACATCCTTCATTTTCTATGTGTTAGTTTTGACATCCCTTTTGGTGCTTTCCCAGTTGAACTAGCTGTAGTTGGTGAAGAAGAGTATTTGGTTGCCGAAACAACTTTGAATTCGATCTCTACTTTCAAAGTATCTTCATTGTCCAAATAAGACTTTTGAAGATCTGCTAAAGAAACGAAGTGATCCCAACCATAACCCGCGCCTGCTGTTTTGGACCACCAGTTAACTGCAATAAAAAAAAAGGAATTCTATAATGTAGTATATACAAAATAAGAAAACTTATAAATAAGGATGTAAATTGTTGTGTGTTTATAACATACGAGTGTGCGTCAAGTAACTGGATCTATGTGGGTTTTCAATTTTCACATCTGCTTCCACATAAACCTTCTCATCTTCCTTTAAAATTTCACCCTCATCTAAATGCATAAAAATGGATACCCATTTATTATCTGGTGTAGAATAGCCCTTGGGATACAACTTTAGAACCCTACATAACATTGTTATAAGGCACTTGTTAAATCTCTTATACAGGCTATTGTAGCTACATATAAAGAAAAAAGAAAGCGTTTGTTAGTTTACCATTTCCTTCCTCCCTTTGAAAAACTGTTTGATGTGTGAGGATTCTCTTTTATCTTAGAGAAATTTTTAATATTCCAAGAGAACTTGGGATAAGGAAGTTTCTCACCAAAGGAGATGACTTCCCATTTGGTTGGAGGTGGAGTAACAATGATGTCAACACCAAACTCACAATGATCTCCATCAAAGAGGTATCCATTTTTGCGGTCATTGAATGTACCAAGTGGAAGCACTTGTGGGAATCCCCTCCTCGTTCTTAATGTATTAAACGGCTTCGATTCCACATCTTGATATGCATATACCATTTATGATTGATTTTTATATAATACATATAGAGAGAATAAAAGCCAACACTTAAAGTGAACATGTATGTACAAACCTTGTATAGTAAATATTTGTTTTCGTTTTTGTTATAAACAAAAAATCGGATATCTGCATACACCTCATTTGCTTGTGCGGACATAAGGCTTATGTTATCTATTTCAACATACATTGAAAGATATCCACTCCCATTGTCATTGTCGTTCCCTTTTGGATATATGATCATTCTCCTGAAATTTTTATTTTAAAAAAACTGCATAAAAGTTGACTTCAAAATTAATATGTCCTACTAAGTAAAATTCTCATAATGATTATAAAATTTAAAAAAGTAAGAAAGGGACAGCATATAGTGACAACAGACTATTCGAGCAGTGAAAGAAACTCAAATTCTAGATATCAAATTGCAAGTGATCACATTTTCCTTTTTATTTAATTTTAGTTATACAACAAAATTATATGATTATTAAAACGTTGAGATACTCTTTAGAGAGATATACCACTAATGATGCTCTAAGAGCATCTTTAATAGGGATGTTTAGAAGATTGTTTATCATGTGGGACCTATCAAAAAGTTAAACAACCTTTAATTATCACTTCTTAAAATGCTTAAATAATCATAAGCTCTTGCATTATTCGCGGTCCCACTGACACATGGCGGCCCGCGATTGGTTCATTTTTAATTTTTTTTGTTAAAAAAAATTCCAAAAAAAAGCACCCATTTGGGGTGCTATGGTTGATGATGCTCTAAAGATCTCTACCAGCAGAGGGGTGCTATGGTTGATGATGTTCTAAAGATCTCTACCAACAGAAGGGTGCTATGGTTGATGATGCTCTAAAGATCTCTATCAGAAGAGGAACGTCACGGCCCTACTTCTGAAATGCTAATATCCCCATGTTTCCTATTTTCGTTTGTATTGGAATTTTGGGTCTATACAAAGATGTTTATAGAGTTTGTAATTATTCGTTCACATAATTAATGTAAACGGAAGCCTATACTAAAGAAAATCGTCTCAATCGTTATAACGATTTGAATATTCATCAATATCAACAAAATCTGTGACTTGTGGCAATAAGTGAATACAAAAAAATAATACATACCAGTTGAATCCACCAGAGGAGAAACGACGGGATTGGTAATTTCCATCAGAGTATAGAGTTGAGCTTTGGAGGTCGAAGAGGGTCTTGACTTTGATGGAATAGGAAGGAGGACGTTCTCTCCAACTATGTTGAGTTGTAGATGTTATATTTGTTGAACTCATTATGGGACTGAACCTTGTATCAGAAGAGATCCTAAAACATTGTTGGTATATGTCGAGAGAAGGGTTAGGACTGTTTTGAACAAAAAAAAAGAAGAAGAAGGGTTAGGACTGTAAGAAACAATAGTAGCTAAAAAGTTCTTAACTGATCTATATATATATATATAGAATATTGGAGGTAAGTACTACCATAAGATAGTATCACACAATATATATTTACATTTCAG
>CAJHQP010005223.1:0-47841 GCA_905132765.1 Moricandia arvensis | reverse complement strand
AAAGAAGAAGAAACAGTAGTAAAGGAACAACTAAAATTAGAAACAGGATCAAGCTCTTCAAGCATATATAACTCGCCCTTGGTAACTCCTTTTCCAATCATCCTTTGGCTCTCAATATCCTGAAACACAACCTCGTTAGGACTGAATATCACCTTACAATTCAAATCATTAGTGCATTTCTTAAATGATAACAAGTTTGAGGTGAATTCAGGCATATAGAAAGCTCTTGAGTTCTTACTAAATAGTTTTAGATTTCCCACTCCTCTAATAGGAATCTTATCACCATTAGCAATCATGATATGACCATTAGCTGGTTCAATATCTTTGATCAGATTGGTGTCACTTATCATGTGATGGGAGGCTCCTGAATCTACTATCAAAGGTTTAGCTGACCTATTAGCAATATGACAAGTACCTTTAGGAATAGAACAAGCAAGACTTTGGCGGTTCATTTCTAATGTCCTACCATTTCTATCAGTCCTAAGATCAATCACATTCTCTAGCTTACTAGCAACCATTGAAGCACCAAGAGAATACCCATTAAGGTTACCAAAGGTGTTACCATTCTCCTTGAGCATTTTGATGAGGGCTTCAATGTCAGACCTCCGGATGTAGTCTTGATCATTGTTCCTGCTAGTACCACCCGTGTAGGCAACAAGGGACTTTCCTTCACTTGCCTCCCTCTTATCACCATCGGCTGTCTTGCTTGAGCTTGCAACAGTTGACCCCTACGAGATGTGAGCTCTAGCTTCCCTCTCCTTCATGAATTTGGCCGGCTTGAGATGTCGGTGGAGGATCCAGCACTGACTCTTCTTGTGGCCGTGCTTCTTGCAATGATCACAGTTACCATTGAACCTCCGGTCTTCATACTTGTTGAAAGAAGCTTTGTTTACCATTGGTGTTTCAACCTGATCAGTTTGCGCAGCTTGGTTAGCCAAGGTAAGCTCCCCCTTACCTCCAAACAACCCAATAGAGCCTTGCTCCTTTTGTATATGAGCACACACATCTTCTAGAGATGGAAGCTTCTCAGCTCTCAGGATATGCTTGATGAGGCTGTTGTAGGCAGGATTTAGAGTGAGCAGGAGCCCAAAGACCTTATCTTGCTCACGCCTTTCATTCAACTCATCAGCATCAACCATGCTTGGTCTCAGCATCTCTAACTCGGACCAGAGAGCTCGGAACCTTCCAAGATTCTTAGTGAACTCCATATCTTCTTGTAGCAACCCTTTGATTGCTCTCTTCACCTCAAACACTCGGCTCAAGTTTGAGATGTTTCCATACACCTTCTTCAAGGTATCCCATAGATCCTTTGCGGTTTCACAGTAGCTATAAGCTTCCATGATAGGAGTCTCAAGAGATCCTTGAAGAAGTGTCATCACCATCATGTCTTCTTGCTGCCATTTCTCCACCTCACTTGTGGCACTTGCAGCTTCACCTTCTTGAGTAATGAGCTTAGGAGCTTCACCGGATGTGATATGCCCAAATAAGCCCTTACTTCCCACATCAGTCTTCACCAAACGAGACCACAACAGATAGTTACTCCCCTTGAGAGTAACCGGAACATTCATGCTAACACTATCCATCTAGAACCAGCTTCACTTCAAAAGCTTGGAAAGGAGTGGATCTATACCTGAGAACACGGATGAACCCAGAAACGAGATGAAAGGTTGAGACTTTGAAGGTAAGAACGTGAAAGACTCAAGCCTTTACACCACACAAGCTTCAAACTTCAGTCTTCTACCCGGATCTTCAAAGAACAGCCTTGGATCTTCAAAAAGCTTCAACTTTGATCTTCTTCAACTCGATGAACACAAACCCAGATCGTGATGAACCAGGCTCTGATACCATAAGATCTTTTAAGATCGTAGATGAAAAAGTAACCAGAACAAGACTAGGAACATATTTGATGAAAGAAAGACTCGATTTAGACTAAGAACTAAGAAGATTTATGAAAGACTATGAAGAACATTATGAGAATCGAAAGTTTAGAGAGAACTGTATGCTTTGTTCATAGAGAGAGTTCAGAATATATATAGAGAGGGTTTACAAGGGTTTCGTAAAGCAAAGAGAGGAAGGTATGTGGACAGGAGAAGAGGCGCGTCCCATGGTTCAAACGAGTGGCTCTGGTGGCTAGATGCCAATGGCATCTCGACTAGATGCTCCTCACTTTACAGCTTGCACCGGCTGGTAAGCTTGACCAACCTTATCCATAAACGGTAACCTTGGCGCCTAAAGCTTCAAGGTTACTCGACCCAAGCCCTTTCTTTCACTCCAAGTTAACCACTCGATCTTCTCATGGTAAGTAATCTTCTCTTTTACCTTTTTACATTTTTCACCTCAGTAACTTTTTCTTGTACAGACAACCCCATTTTTGCACATTACCAAAACATGGTTTAAAGCTCTCTTGGGTCGACCTTAAGATCTTTTAAGATCTTAGATGAATAAGTAACCAGAACAAGACTAGGAACATATTTGATGAAGAAAGACTCGGTTTAGACTAAGAACTAAGAAGATTTATGAAAGACTATGAAGAACATTATGAGACTCGAAAGTTTAGAGAGAACTGTATGCTTTATTCATAGAGAGAGTTCAGAATATATAGAGAGGGTTTACAAGGGTTTCGTAAAGAAAAGAGAGGAAGGTATGTGGACAGGAGAAGAGGCGCGTCCCATGGTTCAAACGAGTGGCTCTGGTGGCTAGATGCCAATGGCATCTTGACTAGATGCTCCTCACTTTACAGCTTGCACCGGCTGGTAAGCTTGACCAACCTTATCCATAAACGGTAACCTTGGCGCCTAAAGCTTCAAGGTTACTCGACCCAAACCCTTTCTTTCACTCCAAGTTAACCACTCGATCTTCTCATGGTAAGTAATCTTCTCTTTTACCTTTTTACCTTTTTCACCTCAGTAACTTTTTCTTGTACGGACAACCCCATTTTTGCACATTACCAAAACATGGTTTAAAGCTCTTTTGGGTCGACCTTGTACGGCCTGTACGGCCTGTACGGCCTGTACGGCCTTGTACGGACAAGGTCAACTCAAACCCTTCTCTTTTCCTCCTTCTCTCTATTCCACACAAACTAGATACCTCAACTTAACAGACCTTGTACGGCCTGTACGGCCTGTACGGCCTTGTACGGCCTGTACGGCCTTGTACGGACAAGGTTGACTCAAAACCTTCTCCTTTCCTCCTTATCTCTATTCCACACAAACTAGATACCTCACCTTAATAACACTAGTTACTTGTTTGTAAGAACCTACTGTCCCTTGTTATAAAGCTTGATCCTTTATGAACTGAATGTTTTGTGTGATGTGTTTGAGACCTGAGGATGTGTTAAGATTGCTAAATATGATTGTTTAGGATCTATCCCAGGATGTTTAGTTGACTCGTTTTGAATGGTTGAGTGTTTAAAGTGCTTACTCCAGTTCTAATGTTGCTTGACATGAGATTAAATAGCATGTTCTGAATCTGCTTGCATACATGAATAGAAACTGATTTAAAGTGAAGCATTTGGGTCTGGTATTTGGAAATGGCATTGATTCTTAGTCTCTGTTCTTATGAATGTCTTGCTAGGATGATAGATAGTTGTATCTAATCCGGATTGCATTCATAAAGTAAATAGTTTAAGGCTGTTGCATTCTCTTGTCATTGTGGCTGCCTTAAGGTTGAGACACCTAGACTGATGTCTAAGGGTCGTTTAAGGCAGGGAATGGGGGCCTAAGTGCTTTGTGATAGCATTTAGAGAGTGCTAAGCTTGCATTAGATGGATCTCAATGATAATGAGATGCTGTCTAAGTGCAAAGCTTGTGACATTGGTGATCAAACTTGATGATTAGTCAAGGTTTGATCCCAATGCAAGTGTGTCTTATCTCGTTTGGAGTTTGAGTGTTGTTTCAGGTTCACATGGAGTGTCTCTTGTTCAACACCAATCCGGAACAAGAGGAAGGCTTGATCCATTGTGTGGAGCAATGGGAATGTTCTTGGTGTAGTAGCCGGTTATAAGAAGCGCAGACCATGAAGGTTGATGAGCTCCTGGTTCAAGGAACACAAGAAGAAGAGAAGGTCATCACTGAAGCTTGAGGAGGCCGGTGACCTGAGGGTACTTGAAGCTGAAGACATGAAGGTGGACCAGTGGTTTAAGCGCAGCTGTTGGGGTGGTGTGCTCCTGGCTTGAATGCTCATTCATGCTCACTTTCAAGCTTGAACCTAGACTCAATTCAAGCTTGAGGTGGGGGCTTGAGTGAGCTACCTGATGATCTAAGTTCAAGACCTGGTTCCTCCTCATAATTGCACCAGGAATAGAAGATGGAGCCATCCGGGTTTAGACATTGGCTAGTCTAGACAAGAGAGTGGTCAGAGCACTCTTGGCTGTGTGAAGAAGAAGGTGACTCTACAATGCGGCTTCTGAAGTGAGGTGGTTGAAGAGTTAGCTGAGGTATCTTCCAGCATTCCATTCAAGGTAGCGAGATCAGAAAGGAGTGGGCAGTGGTGTGTTGATCAAAATCATGAAGCAATCCTTCCAAGCTTGACTTGTTCCACATTGTCAAGCTTGAGGGGGGAGTATTGAGAAACTTCAATGAACTGTGAAGATGGAGTCCTTGGTGGTTATTCAAGAAGAAAAAGCAACCAAGGCTGAGAAAGAAGATGGTACACAATGGATTTGTATCTTGGTAATCCAAGCACTTAACCCAACAAGAAGTTGGGTGAAAGGGGGGAGAGACCAAGATCAGTAGGGGATGAGCTAGATGAGCTCAAGAAGAGTTAGTGGTGTGCAATGAGAGTCGGTCCAGACTTGCACCATAGTGAGGGCCATGATCCAGAGTTCTTTGTGTCCACCACACTGGTTGAGACACAAAGAACTAACTGGCCAATCCCTACGCCTTGAAGGAGCTTACTCTTTTCCTTATGAGGGTTTTATCCCTAAGGAGGGTTTTCTCTCATAAGGTTTTTAATGAGGAGTGACTTCAAGGTTCCAAGCTTGACTTAGGATCACTAGAGTCAAGCTTGAGGGGAAGTGTTAACTTGAAGAGAAACAAATGAACAAGAGAGAGGATGAGATGGAGGCAAAGGAGATAGATGGTGTGAAGAGATCTTGTGCAATAAGAATGGAGAAGGCTGTGGGAAGCTAATATGTGCACAAGAGGCTCTAGAACACATTTAGGATGATCAAGAAGGACCTTGGGAAGCTTTGGTGAGAAGAAGTGATCAAACGGTCGAGTTGAGGATGAGGTGTACGGATTGTACGGCTTGTACGGCCTGTACGGCCTGTACGGATCCCTACGGACCAGACTCAACCCAAATCATATATCCTTGACCATTTGAACATAAAAGAAGTTTTATGTCTTGTGCAAACTTAGGGTGAAATCTGTACGGACCAGCTTGATGATATGTGGCCGTACAACCCTAAGAAAGCACAATACTTGTGAACCAAGCTTCAAGAAGGTTTAGAGTGGAGAAGCAAAGACTTGGGATCCAAGGGAGGCTTAGGCGTGTAGAAAGATGCTGAGAATATACCATCTGCCAAAAGGAAGAGCAGATCAGTTTTCAGAAAGGAAGAACCTTATCCAAAAGGTTATCCACTCACCAAAGGAAGGGCATGAACCTAGACAGATCTCTGGATAGGTTCAGTGACCTTGCTGGCTCATTCTCAGCCAAGCTTCCCTTAGGCAAGCTCCTCTGGTTCCAGGCTGTCCCAAAACGTGTGGAGAGCTCTGTCCACACAATTCAAACTGAGGAGCCTCTTCCCTTTGACTCCACATGCTTTGTTGATTATTTTGTAAACCCTAATGTATCCATCTCTCTCTATATAATGTCTCTCTCGTCGAAATGTAATCATTAAGGGAGTAAGGGTGATTTCCCCTCTCCACTTCTAAATGAAAAGCTTAGTGTTCTTGAGTTAGAATCCTTCTTAGTCTACCCCTTTCTATTCTCTCAAATCTCTCTAAGTCTCCTTTAGTCTCTGATTCTTATTCAAGTAAACACAAGCAAAACCAGAACCCTTTCTCTTCATCTTCACGAGTTCATATCAGCCTTAAAGGCTTGTTCATCACACACAAACCCAGATCCTTATACTCTGGTGAAAATCCAACAGAGAGTATGATCCAGCTCGCCAACAAATCAACCACTTTAAGATCAAGTACCCTGCGTTCCACGGCACCAATGAACCTGAGACTTAACTTGATTTGGAAAGAAAGATGGAGTCAAATTTCTTGGTTCAAGGAACCTATGAGCGCAACAAGGTGAAGATCGCGGTTTCTGAGTTCAATGGCTATGCATTGTTATGGTGGGAGCAGCTTGTACTTACCAGGGAATGCCTCAGAGATCTCCCTATCACCACCTGGGAACTGTGAGAATTAGATAATCAGAGAGAGGTTAATTGAAGATTATGAAGAACATTTTGAAGAACAAGAGAGAGAGAGGATTCTGGACAAGAGAGAGAGAGAGAGAGTATGAAGAAAATGAGTTTCTGATTTCTTGTCTACAAAGAGTTACAATACCACATTATTTAAAGACAATTCTGGATAAACAAGACAAGAGAAATAAACATATAATAAGGTGGTCTGGTCAAGGTCTGGGAAGAGTCAGGCTGGTGGACAGACTGGTCAACAGTCTGGACAGTGCAGTGGACAAGGCAGTGGTCCATGAAAGGGACAGGACACCAAATGCTGGAAGGCTTATCCTTAATCCTTTTTAATTCTTTTCTTGCCCAACTCTCTTTAAACTTGAACCAGACGAGATCCTTCTTCTTCTCCTTGTCTTCTAAGTTATTTGGGACCAGAAAGGTTGCTTGATCATCAAGGCTTGTACGGACAGACTTGTGTTCCAAGTCTGTAAGGACCAAGTGATCTTGCAACCATCTGAACCCTTTTTCCTTCTTGTCTTCTTATTGCTTCTTGTCAACACTCCCCCTCAAGCTTGATCATATGGATTGATCAAGCTTGGAAACCATGAAGCATTCCCTCATTAAAACCTTAACTTGGAAAAAACCACTTGGGATAAAAACCAAGCTAAGGAAAAAGAGTAGAATACTTCATGGCAAGGAGATCAGTGACAAGTGAGGTCTATGAGTCCAAGCTTAGGATGAATGAACTCACAGACCTTGCTGCTGGCTGCCTTAGTGAATATATCAGCTAACTGATCCTCACTTCTAGTGTAGCATGGAAGAATGACTTGCTGCTCCACTGCTTGTCAAACTTTATGACAGTCCACTTCTATGTGCTTGGTCCTCTCATGAAAGACTGAGTTAGAGGCAATATGGATTGCTGCCTGGTTGTCACAGTGCATGGTCATTGGTGTAGTGATCTCTATACCCAAGTCCTTTAGCAGTCCCTTGATCCATATGAGTTCACTAGTTAGCTTCCTCATAGATCGGTACTCTGCCTCAGCACTTGAGCAAGACACCACCTTCTGCTTCTTGCTCTTCCATGTGCCCAAATTTCCTCCAATAAAGGTGCAGTAGCTAGTGGTTGATCTCCTATCAACTCTGTCTCCAGCCCAATCAGCATCACAATTTCCTACCACTTCAGTACTTGCATTGCAAGCCATCCATACACCTTGACCAGAAGCTTCTCTCAAGTATCTCAAGATCCTCTCCACCATGTTCCAGTGATGTACCTTAGGGCTTTGCATATGCTGACTGACTTGGTTCACAGCAAAGCATACATCTGGTCGAGTAATGGTTATGTATATGAGCTTGCCCACCATTCTTCTATACTTCTTGACATCTTCAAAGATAGTATCTTCATACTCCCCATCTCGCAGAACTTTGTAGCCTTCTTCTAATGGAGTTTTGGCTTGTCTTCCTCCAAGGTTTCCTGCCTCATTTAAGAGATCAAGTGTGTACTTCCTTTGGGATAAGAAAAGGCCTTCTTTGGATCGACATATTTCAATCCCTAGGAAGTACTTTAACTCTCCCAAATCTTTTATATCAAATGTAGATTTGAGAAAAGCCTTGGTTGAGAGTATACCTTCCTTGTCACTGCCAGTAATGATAATGTCATCTACATAGATGAGAATGACAATGATCCCTTGCTTGCTGGTTAGTGTGAAGAGAGTATGATCAGCCTCTGATTTAACAAAACCTCTTCCATTGAGTGTAGTGCTTAGCTTGTGATACCAGGCCCTAGGAGATTGCTTCAGACCATAGATTGCCTTCTTTAGTCTCCATACATTTCCAGGCTTGACCATGTGTTCTAAACCAGGTGGTGGTCGCATGAATACTTCATCCTCTAGCTCTCCTTGTAAGAAGGCATTCTTGACATCCATCTGCCATAGATCCCATCCTAAGTTCACTGCCACAGAGAGGAGTATTCTTATGGTATGGAGCTTGGCCACTGGTGCAAATGTGTCTAGATAATCTTCCCCATATACTTGAGTAAACCCTCTTGCAACCAGTCTAGTTTTCTTCCTTTCTGGTTTCCCATTTGCCAAGTATTTTATGGTAAATATGAGGCGGCTAGTGACTGCTCTCTTGCCCTTTGGTAACTCAGCTTCAAACCAGGTACCATTCTTCACCATGGCACCAATTTCATCACCAACTGAAGCTCTCCACTCTTCATCCTCCATGGCTTCTTCATAGGTTTTGGGAATATATTGCTAGGGATCAAACAGCACTGATAGGGTGAGCTACTGCCTCAGCATTGAAGTAGACTCTGGTGTTGATCCAGTTTGAGGCTGGTTTCCTGATTCTAGTACTCCTCCTTAGTGTTAAGTTGAGATATCTAGTTTGTGTGGAATAGAGAGAAGGAGGAAAAGAGAGGGGTTTGAGTCGACCTTGTCCGTACAAGGCCGTACAAGGCCGTACAGGCCATACAGGCCGTACAAGGTCGACCCAAAAGAGCTTTAAACCATGTTTTGGAATTGTGCAAAAATGGGGTTGTCCGTACAAGAAAAAATTACTGAGGTGAAAAAGGTAAAAAGGTAAAAGAGGAAAACTTACCATGAGAAGATCGAGTGGTTAACTTGGAGTGAAAGAAAGGGTTTGGGTCGGGTAAACCTTGAAGCTTTAGGCGCCAAGGTTACCGTTTGTAGATAAGGCTTGGTCAAGCTTCCAGCCGGTGCAAGCTGTAAAGTGAGGAGCATCTAGTCAAGATGCCATTGGCATCTAGCCACCATAGCCACTTGATTGAACCATTAGGCACGCCTCTTCTCCTGTCCACATGCTTTCCCTCTCTTGCTTTACGAAACCCTTGTAAACCCTCTCTATATATTCTGAACTCTCTCTATGAATAAAGCATATAGTTCTCTCTAAACTTTCGAGTCTCACAATGTTCTTCATAGTCTTCATTAATCTTCTTAGTTCTTAGTCTAAACCGAGTCTTTTGTTCATCAAATCTCTTTCTAGTCTCGTTCTTGTTACTTATTCATCTAAGATCCTAAAAGATCTTATGGTATCAGAGCCAGGTTCATCACGATCTGGGTTTGTGTTCATCGAGTTGAAGAAGATCAAGGTTGAAGCTTTTTGAAGATCTAAAGCTGTTCTTTGAAGATCCGGGTAGAAGACTGAAGTTTGAAGCTTGTGTGGTGTAAAAGCTTGAGTCTTTCACGTTCTTACCTTCAAAGACTCAACCTTTCCTCTCATTTCTGGGTTCAATCTGTGTTCTAAGGTATAGATCCATTCATTTCCAAGCTTTTGAAGTCAAGCTGGTTGTAGATGGATAGTGTTAGCATGAAGGTTCCGGTTACTCTAAAGGGGAGTAACTATCTGTTGTGGTCTCGTTTGGTGAAGACTGTTGTGGGAAGTAAGGGCTTATGGGGTCATATCACATCCGGTGAAGCTCCTAAGCTCATTACTCAAGAAGGTGAAGCTGCAAGTTCCACAAGTGAGGTGGAGAAGTGGAAGCAAGAAGACATGATGGTGATGACACTTCTTCAAGGATCTCTTGAGACTCCTATCATGGAAGCTTATAGCTACTGTGAAACCGCAAAGGATCTATGGGAGACCTTGAAGAAGGTGTATGGAAACATCTCAAACTTGAGCCGAGTGTTTGAGGTGAAGAGAGCAATCAACGGGTTGCTACAAGAAGATATGGAGTTCACTACCCATCTTGGAAGGTTCCGAGCCCTCTGGTCCGAGTTAGAGATGCTGAGACCAAGCACGGTTGATGCTGATGAGTTGAATGAAAGGCGAGAGCAAGATAAGGTCTTTGGGCTCTTGCTCACTCTAAACCCTGCCTACAACAGCCTCATCAAGCATATCCTGAGAGCTGAGAAGCTTCCATCTCTAGAAGATGTGTGTGCTCAGATACAAAAGGAGCAAGGCTCTATTGGGTTGTTTGGAGGTAAGGGGGAGCTTACCTTGGCTAACCAATCTGCGCAAACTGATCAGGTTGAAACACCAATGGCAAACAAAGTTGCTTTCAACAAGTATGAAGACCGGAGGTTCAATGGTAACTGTGATCATTGCAAGAAGCACGGCCATAAGAAGAGTTAGTGCTGGATCCTCCACCCACATCTCAAGCTGGCCAAGTTCATGAAGGAGCGGGAAGCTAGAGTTCACATCTCGGAGGGGTCAATTGTTGCAAGCACAAGCAAGACAACCAATGGTGATAAGAGGGAGGCTAGTGAAGGAAAGTCCCTTGTTGCCTATACGGGTGGTACCAGTAGGAACAATGATCAAGACTACATCCGTAGGTCTGACATTGAAGCCCTCATCAAAATGCTCAAGGAGAATGGTAACACCTTTGGTAACCTTAATGGGTATTCTCTTGGTGCTTCAATGGTTGCTAGTAAGCTAGAAAATGTGATTGATCTTAGGACTGATAGAACTGGTAGGACATTAGAAATGAACCGCCAAATTCTTGCTTGTTCTATTCCTAAAGGAACTTGTCATATTGCTAATAGCTCAGCCAAACCTTTGATAGTAGACTCAGGAGCCTCCCATCACATGATAAGTGACACCAATCTGATCAAAGATATTGAACCAGCTAATGGTCATGTCATGATTGCTAATGGTGATAAGATTCCTATTAGAGGAGTGGGAAATCTAAAACTGTTTAGTAAGAACTCAAGAGCTTTCTATATGCCTGAATTCACTTCAAACCTGTTATCAGTTAAGAAATGTACTAATGATTTGAATTGTAAGGTGATATTCAGTCCTAACGAGGTTGAGTTTCAGGATATTGAGAGCCAAAGGATGATTGGAAAAGGAGTTACCAAGGGCGAGTTATATATGCTTGAAGAGCTTGATCCTGTTTCTGATTTTAGTTGTTCCTTTACTACTGTTTCTTCTGCTTTGAATAAGAATGCTTTTTGGCATGCTAGACTAGGACATCCTCATGTTAGAGCTTTGAACATGATGTTACCAGGTGTTATTTTCAAAAATAATGAGTGTGAAGCTTGCATTTTAGGCAAGCATTGTAAGAATGTCTTTCCAAGATCATCTACTTTTTATGAGAAGTGCTTTGATTTGATTCATTCTGATGTTTGGACTGCTCCTTGCATATCTAGGGATAATCATAAGTATTTTGTGACATTCATTGATGAAAAATCTAAATACACCTGGTTAACACTCATTCCATCTAAAGACAGAGTCCTTGATGCATTTAAAAATTTTCAATCCTATGTGACTAACCATTATCATGCCAAGTTTAAAATTTTTAGATTAGATAATGGAGGAGAGTACACAAGCCATGCCTTCAAGGATCACTTAGCTCGTCATGGGATCCTTCATCAGACCAGTTGCCCTTACACTCCACAGCAAAAAGGAGTGGCTGAGAGGAAGAACCGCCATCTCATGGAGGTTGCAAGGTCCTTAATGTTTCAAGCAAATGTGCCTAAGAGATTTTGGAGTGATGCTGTGACTACTGCTTGCTATCTCATCAACCGCACACCCACAAAGGTCCTGAATGATCAAGCCCCCTTTGAGGTTCTCAACAAGTACAAGCCATCGGTGGACTATCTACGGGTCTTTGGGTGCCTCTGCTATGTACTGATTCCTGGAGAGATGAGAAACAAGTTAGAAGTCAAGAGTACAAAGGCAATGTTTATAGGCTACTCCACAACTCAGAAGGGATACAAGTGCTATGATCCAGTGGCAAGAAGAGTTCTGGTGTCTAGGGTTGTCAAGTTCATAGAAGAAATGGGGTATTATGAGGAGAAGAATCAAGAAGAGTTGAAGGACCTTACCTCGGATAAGGCAGCAACTCTTAGAATTATCTTGGAAGGTCTTGGCATTGGAGTGACCAAGAACCCGGATGAAAGTGGTCCAACAGGGACGAATGAAGCAAATCAGTCTCCCCACCTTGATCATGAGGGGGGAAACACTGAAGATCAAGGAGATGAAGAATCTGGTAGTGGTGGTGAAGAGTTTGATTCGGGACAAGAAGACTTTGACTCTCCAGGGGAAGATAGAAGTTCAGGTTCTCATGATCAAGGTGGAGATACTCAAGAAGGTCAGAGAAGTACTGAACAGCAAGGGGAGGAAGAACCGGAAAGAAGGGAAGTAGAACAGCAGCAACAGCTGAGAAGAAGTTCTAGGATAAGAAGACCACCATCTGATTGGGTTAACACTAGGGTTTACTACAATGCCCAAGCTGTTGCTCATCCATCCCAAGTGGTCTGCTCCTTTACTAAGTATCCAGAGGAACACTGTTCCTTTATGGTGAGTCTGGACGAGAGCTATATAAAAAGATCTTATGAGGAAGCTGTCAAAGACAAGGAGTGGAAGGAGTCAGTTGGTGCTGAAGCAAGTGCCATGATTAAGAATGACACATGGTATGAGAGTGAGCTACAAAGAGGGAAGAAGGCTGTGACCAGTAGATGGATCTTTACCATCAAATACTTGGCAAATGGTAAGATTGATAGGAAGAAAACCAGGTTGGTTGCAAGAGGATTTACTCAAACCTATGGAAAAGATTATGTGGATACGTTTGCTCCAGTTGCAAAACTTCACACTATCAGAATCATACTGTCTCTTGCGGTTAACCTTGAATGGGGCCTTTGGAAAATGGATGTGAAGAATGCTTTTCTTCAAGGAGAACTTGAACATGAGGTTTATATGCATCCTCCACCAGGCCTGGAACACTTAGTAAAGAAGGGAAATGTTCTTCGGCTTAAGAAGGCAATCTATGGTTTGAAACAATCTCCTAGAGCCTGGTACAACAAGCTGAGCACAACTCTCAATGGAAAAGGGTTCAAGAAATCTGAACTGGACCATACCTTGTTCACTCTCTCGACCACATCAGGTATAGTTGTCCTTCTTGTGTATGTTGATGATATCATCATCACAGGAAGTGACAAGGCAGGTATTCAATCCACTAAAGACTTCCTTAAATCTGTGTATGAAATTAAAGACTTGGGAGAGATGAAATACTTCCTTGGTATTGAGATATGTAGATCCAAGGAAGGTTTGTTTCTGTCCCAGAGAAAGTATACACTTGATCTCTTGAAATATGCAGGGAAGCATGGAGGAAAGACAGCCAAGATGCCACGAGAGGATGGGTACAACGTTCCTTGTGAGGGGGAGATTGAAGACAACCGACCATTCCATGATCCTAAGCTTTATAGAAAGCTTGTTGGTAAGTTAATCTACCTTACCATTACTCGACCTGATATCTGTTTTGCTGTGAACCAGGTGAGTCAACACATGCAAATCCCAAAGGAACATCACTGGCATATGGTTGAAAGGATCCTGATGTATCTCAACGGATCATCAAACCTTGGAGTATGGATGGGGTGCAACAGAAGTACTGAAGTGGTGGGCTACTGTGATGCGGATTGGGCAGGAGATAGGATGGACAGGAAGTCGACCACTAGATACTGCACCTTCATAGGTGGGAACCTGGTAACATGGAAAAGTAAGAAGCAGAAGGTGGTCTCTTGTTCCAGTGCCGAAGCTGAGTATAGGGCAATGCTTAAGTTCACAAACGAGCTGGTGTGGATCAAAGGCATTCTGAAGCAAGTGGAGGTTGATCAGTCTACACCTATGACTATGCATTGTGATAACCAAGCCGCAATCCATATAGCCTCCAACTCAGTTTTCCATGAAAGAACCAAGCACATTGAGGTGGATTGTCACAAGGTGAGGCAAATGATTGGTTTAGGAGTTATCTTGCCATGCTATACAAGGAGTGAGGATCAGTTGGCAGATGTGTTTACAAAGGCAGCAAGACAGAAGACAATGGAGTCCATCCATGTGAGGTTGGGACTCATTGATCTAAACCAACTTAGCTAATCCCCTGCTATGGGGTCTCCACTATTTTTCCCTCATCAAAGGGTTTTATCCCAACCAGGGTTTTCTCTTTGTTGAGGTTTTTAATGAGGGAGATCTCATAGCCTTCCAAGCTCGACTTGTTCCATATGGTCAAGCTTGAGGGGGAGTGTTAAGTTGAGGTATCTAGTTTGTGTGGAATAGAGAGAAGGAGGAAAAGAGAGGGGTTTGAGTCGACCTTGTCCGTACAAGGCCGTACAAGGCCGTACAGGCCGTACAGGCCATACAAGGTCGACCCAAAAGAGCTTTAAACCATGTTTTGGCAATGTGCAAAAATGGGGATGTCCGTACAAGAAAAAGTTACTGAGGTGAAAAAGGTAAAAAGGTAAAAGAGGAGAACTTACCATGAGAAGATCGAGTGGTTAACTTGGAGTGAAAGAAAGGGTTTGGGTCGGGTAAACCTTGAAGCTTTAGGCGCCAAGGTTACCGTTTGTAGATAAGGCTTGGTAGAGCTTCCAGCCGGTGCAAGCTGTAAAGTGAGGAGCATCTAGTCAAGATGCCATTGGCATCTAGCCACCAGAGCCACTCGTTTGAACCATTAGGCGCGCCTCTTCTCCTGTCCACATGGTTTCCCTCTCTTGCTTTACGAAACCCTTGCAAACCCTCTCTATATATTCTGAACTCTCTCTCTATGAATAAAGCATACAGTTCTCTCTAAACTTTCGAGTCTCACAATGTTCTTTATAGTCTTCATTAATCTTCTTAGTTCTTAGTCTAAACCGAGTCTTTTGTTCATCAAATCTCTTTCTAGTCTCGTTCTTGTTACTTATTCATCTAAGATCCTAAAAGATCTTACTTAGTACTGGTTCTGATTCCTCATTTTGGACCTCTTCTTCATTGGCAGAAGGCTGATTCTCATTTACCACTGATGTTTCTTGATCTTCTTGCTCAGCTTGGCCATGAATTCTTGCTGAGTTTTCTGGTTGTGTTGGCTCAGAAGTATTGTCCCCCTCATGGTCAAGGTGAGGAACCACCTGAACCTCAGCTTCAGTCTCAACCCTTTCATCAGCTTCTGGTGTAGAGCCTTTTGGCTCAGGTTCCATTCTTGCTTCAGGCATACTGACCCCAAGGTTTTCCATCACTCTCCTAAGGTTGCTTGCTCTATCAGAAGATGATTGAGATAGATTCTCCAGATCCTCCCAACTCTTCTCATTGTTGTATCCTCTTGATTCTACAATCTTCAGATCTCTAGACACAAGGACTCTCCTAGTCTCTGGTTCATAACACGTGTAACCCTTTTGGTTAGGAGAGTAGCCAATGAACATAGCTCTTGTACTCTTGGCCTCTAGCTTATTTCTTTGCTCTCCTGGTATCAAGACAAAGCAAAGACACCCAAACACACGCATATGATCAATAGATGGTCTGGTTTTGTTTAATACCTCAAATGGGGAGTGGTCTTGAAGGATTCTGGTAGGAATCCGATTGATCAAGTAGCATGATGTCAAGACTGCATCCCCCCAAAACCTTTTAGGTACACTTGTATGGAACATCATGCTCCTGGCCACCTCCATCAGATGCCGATTTTTCCTTTCAGCCACACCATTTTGTTGTGGTGTGTAAGGACAGCTAGTTTGCTGAATGATCCCATGCTGAGCTAGATATTGCTTGAATGCTTGACTAGTGTACTCTCCACCATTATCAGACCTGAGAATCTTCAACTTGGCATTGAAATGGTTGGAAAGATGGTTATGGAAGTTCTTGAATGCCTCTAGCACCCGGTCTTTTGTCTGAATCAGAGTCACCCATGTGTATTTTGACTTCTCATCAATGAAGGTGACAAAGTACTTGTGATTCTCTCTGGACATACAAGGTGCCGTCCATACATCAGAATGAACCAGGTCGAAACACTTCTCATAGATAGTGCTAGACCTTGGAAAGACTGTCCTACAATGCTTTCCCAAGATACATGCCTCACATTCATCATTCAAAAACACCATACCTGGAAGCATTAAGTTCAAGGCTCTAGTATGTGGATGTCCCAGTCTAGAGTGCCATATTGTGCTCTCAACCCCATTAGACGCACTGATCAGGCAGTGAGCAGGCGATGCACCAGATATCTTAGTCTTCTCTAGGTGATATAGTTCATGATGGCTGTGCCCTCTACCAATAACCTTACCTGTCTTCAAGTCTTGAAACTCAACCTCATCAGGTCTAAAGACAACTTGACAATTCAGATCAATGGTTGCTCTTTTCACTGATAGCAAATTTGATGTAAACTGAGGCATATACAAGGCAGTTGATTCTTTATCAAACAACCTAAGGTTCCCTATCCCTTCTATCTTAACTTTATCACCATTTGCTATAAGCACATTCCCTGAGGCAGGTTTGATATTACTAACCAGGTTCCTATCACTAATCATGTGATATCTAGCTCCTGAATCTATAATGATGGGTTTAGAGTCAGGAGAATATTTACCAACCTCCTTGGGTGAGATAAGGGCCTTGGCAGCTTTTATAAAGGAATCAAAGTCTCTTCTGGTCACTGGACTATCAGAATTGGTCGCCCCTGCCATACTCCTCCTGTTCCTCCTTCATTAGAATCACCACAGAGTGCTGAATACATGGTTCTTCCTGTAATTACTTGATGCTCAAACTCCTTGAGCTTAAATGTACTTGGATGGCTTCCTAAGGAACTTGGAAGCTTCCTTTCTTGAATGATATAACTTATCAGACTATTGCAGGGTCAATCCAGGTTTAGGAGAAGACTGAAAACTTTGTCTTGCTCATAGACAGCTTGAAGACTCTCCCATAGATTCCCATAAAAATTTTGAAGATTCTCCCATAGACTCTTGGCGGTTCTGAGGTGAGAATGATCCTCCAAGATCTGTTCAGACAGAGAGCTGTGTATAATTCCAAGAGTTTGCTGTTACTCTTGAACCCACTTGTCTTCATGCTTCAGGCAAGTAGCCTGACTATCCTTTTGAGGCATCCTCTTTGAAGCTTCAGCCTCCATGATATGGCTGTCCCAAAGTCCATGACTTCCCAAGGTAACTCTGGCCACTCTTGACCATAAAAGATAGTTAGGACCGTCTAGGGTCACTGGAATGAGATTCTCCTTCTTCATTTTCTTGGTCGAAATTATCTTTTCCATTTTTGGCAATTTCTGGAGCAGGAAATGATGAACAGCTGAAGAACAAGATGAACTTTGCCAAAAATAGAAATGAAACTCAAAGAATTGCGGAATAAGTAAAAATAGTATAGAGATTTAGGTCTCAAGAGCATACAGCTCTGATACCATGTGAGAATTAGATAATCAGAGAGAGTTTAATTGAAGATTATGAAGAATATTTTGAAGAACAAGAGAGAGAGAGAGGATTCTGGACGAGAGAGAGAGAGAGTGTATGAAGAAAATGAGTTTCTGATTTCTTGTCTACAAAGAGTTACAATACCACATTATTTAAAGACAATTCTGGATAAACAAGACAAGAGAAATAAACATATAATAAGGTGGTCTGGTCAAGGTCTGGGAAGAGTCAGGCTGGTGGACAGACTGGTCAACAGTCTGGACAGTGCAGTGGACAAGGCAGTGGTCCATGAAAGGGACATGGCACCAAATGCTGGAAGGCTTATCCTTAATCCTTTTTAATTCTTTTCTTGCCCAACTCTCTTTAAACTTGAACCAGACGAGATCCTTCTTCTTCTCCTTGTCTTCTAAGTTATTTGGGACCAGAAAGGTTGCTTGATCATCAAGGCTTGTACGGACAGACTTGTGTTCCAAGTCTGTAAGGACCAAGTGATCTTGCAACCATCTGAACACTTTTTCCTTCTTGTCTTCTTATTGCTTCTTGTCAACAGGAACAACTCGTTATGCACAAGAGGAGGAAGTTTGTACCGGCTCACTACCAACGGGAGATTCTCAACAAGCTTAGGCGCCTTATACAAGGGACTAAAACCGTTCGAGACTACTAGCAGGAGCTAGAGACTCTTCTCATACGTGCAGACTTGAGAGAAGGAGAGGAGATGGTTATGTCTCGCTTCCTAGGAGGACTTAACCGAGAAATTCAAGACAAAGTGGAGCTTCAGAACTACTTGGATATACAAGAGATGGTACATAAAGCAGAGTTGATTGAATCTCAGATCAAGAGACGCCATGTCAAGACAAACTTCACGCCAAGTGTGGTTAAACCTAAGGACACCAAGACCACCTCTACAACCATCACAGAAGTAGTGAAGTCTGAGCTGAAACCAAAGAGCAGTAACTCTCATAGCAGCACACGGTGTTTCAAATGCCAAGGCATGGGACATTACTCTCGTGATTTTCCCAACGGGAAGGTGTTTCTACTCCAAGAAGGAGTAGAAATAGATCCTCAAGAGGAAGATGATCATGTAACCGACCCGGAAGAAGAAGAGGAAGAAGAGGCAGCAGCCGTGGGAGAGATGTTTATCACCAGGCGTACCTTAAGTGTACAAAATCAGACTGAAGAGAATTGCCAGCGAGAGAACTTCTTCCACACGCGATGCTTCATCAAAGGAAAGGTTTGTAGCCTTATCATTGACGGTGGTAGCTGCACCAATGCTGCGAGTGAGATCATGGTTCAGAAGTTACAACTAGAAACTATACCCCACCCTAGACAGTATAAGTTACAATGTCTGAATGAGAGTGGAGCCCTAACCGTGTCTCACCAAGTCAAAATCTCATTAACCATTGGAAAGTACAACGATGAAGTACTATGTGATGTCCTACCCATGGGATCAAGCCACGTCTTGTTGGGGCGACCTTGGCAATCCGACCGCAAAATTACTCATGATGGCTACACCAACAAACACTCCTTTGAGTTTAAGGGGCGTAAGAACACTTTACTACCACTGACTCCTGGAGAGATATACCGAGATCAACTCCACTGCAAGCTCAAGACTGATCAAGCAAAAGGAGAATCAGTTGCCAGTAACCTCTACATCAACCATAGTGAAGTTTCTAAACTCTTAAATTCTGATATAACTATATTGATGCTTGTATACAAGGAATCCCTTGTTAGTACTAACCCTTCACAGGAACTTCCTAGTGGTATGACCAAGCTTTTGCAGGACTATACTGATGTTTTCCCCGAGGATATTCCACAGGGATTACCACCAATACGAGGAATAGAACATCAGATCGATTTTGTACCAGGTTCTACCTTACCTAACAGACCGGCCTATCGAACTAATCCAATAGAGACAAAGGAGCTACAAAAGCAAGTAGAAGAGCTAATGAGTAAGGGCCATATCCGAGAGAGTATGAGCCCATGTGCGGTCTCGGTTCTATTGGTACCAAAGAAAGATGGTTCTTGGAGGATGTGTGTAGACTGCCGTGCTATCAACAACATAACCGTCAAGTATAGAGACCCCATTCCAACACTAGACGACACGTTGGATGAACTAAGTGGCTCGACTACCTTTTCCAAGATTGACCTAAAGAGTGGATATCATCAGATCCGCATGAAGGAAGGAGATGATAGAAGACCGCGTTCAAGACCAAGCAAGGGCTGTACGAGTGGTTGGTCATGCCGTTTGGACTCACCAACACTCCAAGCACCTTCATGAGACTAATGAACCACATGTTGCGACCCTACATTGGTGTCTTTGTAGTTGTCTACTTCGATGACATCCTAGTCTACAACAAAGGTTTGGAAGAGCATCTTGAGCACGTCCCAACGGTCCTTGATGTTCTTCGCTCTCAATCTCTATTCGATAACATATCCAAATGTACTTTCTGCATGAAAGAGATTGTTTTCTTAGGCTTTCTAGTAAGTGCAGATGGTGTGAGGGTCGATGAAGAGAAGATCAAAGCAATCAAAGAATGGCCGATTCCTAAGACTATTGGAGAAGTTCTGAAGGGGATGGATAGATCCTTGCAAGAATGAATCAAAGACTCAAGTTCTTCAAGGTTTGTGGATCGATTGGTGACACAAGAGGGATGATAAGACTCTTGATAATCCTAGATGATTAGCTTGGATATGACACACCAAGTAAACACCCTTAAGGTCTCTGGAGATTACACACCAGAACTCGACAACTTTCTAGAGGGAGAGAGAGAGCCGTCAAAAGAGAAAATAACTTGTTAAATAAAAGGTTGCTTGAGTACAATAAGGTTAGAAGAACCCTTTAAATAAGAGAGACCAGAGAACATACTCTCTAGGGTTTCGAAAATAAGAAAAATGGAAACTATAGTTTTAAAATAACATAAGCTAAAAAATGTGAATACTTCTATAGTCTTGGGCCGAGATATAGCCTAAGTGATGTGAAGACAAGTTGTGGCCTCGTTAAAAACCTTCCTCCGAAAAACCTCGTGGGACAAAACCAAAAGAAAGGAAAAGAGCACGCACCCCATGTCTTGCCTAGACACTAACTCAGCTTGATGTAGAGATGGCTTGAATGGTGATCAAGACATCTCGGATCAAACCTTGTCCAAGACTTTCTTCTTGTTGTGGATGTGAAGTGAGTAATCCAACAACATTCTCCTTAAGTTTCTTGACTCTGGAACGAGTCATGGGACCTTCAGGAATGGCTAGAGCATCATCACCAGGCTGCTGGTGCAATGTGGCTTCATGTGGCTCATCTAGACTTTCCTTGTTCTCCTTAGTGATCCGGTCCATGATCACATCATCCCCTCCCTCTTGAAAAGGATTTGTCCTCAAATCAGGTTGATCTACAACAAAAGGGGACAAGTCAGTGACATTGAAGCTATTTGATACATCGTACTTAACTTGGAGAACAAGGTTGTAGGCATTGTCATTGATCTTGTGGATGATCTCGAAAGGCCCATCACCCCTTGGCATCAGCTTGGACTTCCTCTCGTTGGGGAACCTGTCCTTCCTCAGGTGGACCCAAACTTGGTCACCGACTTCAAATACCCTCACACGCCTTCCTTTGTTGCCTTGCTTCTCATAAAGCTTGGTTTTCTGCTCAATGTTTAGTCTAGCCTTCTCATGGATTCGTTGGACCATCTCTGCTTTCTTCTTACCGTCTAAACTGATCCTTTCACACTCAGGTAAAGGCATTAGATCCAAAGGAGAGGTGGGATTGAACCCATAAACAATCTCAAAAGGTGAATACTTAGAAGCAGAATGCATGGCATGATTGTATGCAAATTCACAGTGTGGTAAGTATTCTTCCCAAGTTCTTAAGTTCTTTCTAATGAATGCACGTAGGAGTGTTCCTAGAGTTCTATTAACTACTTCAGTTTGTCCATCAGTTTGTGGATGACATGTAGTAGAAAACAACAGTTTAGTGCCTAGCTTAGACCAAAGAGTCTTCCAAAAGTAACTAAGAAACTTAGTGTCCCTATCAGAAACTATAGTCCTAGGCAGGTTAGCAACGTGCAATGCATCATCAGTCTTATGACATGCTATGAAATGTGCCATCTTAGAGAACCTATCAACAACAACAAAGATGGAAATGTCATTCCAGGGATGGTGTGGAATGGGTAAAGGAGTATACAAACCCTGGGATTGGACTTGGGACTTGGCATGCTTGCAAGTAGCACACCTCCCACAGATTCTCTCCACATCTCTCTTCATGTGTGGCCAATAGAAGTGATCCTGCAAAACTTTTAAGGTCTAAGCAATCCCAAAATGTCCCATTAGACTGCCCCCATGGGATTCCCTGACAAAGAGATCTCTCAAAGAGCAGTTAGGCACACACTATCTATTGTCATAAAACAAGAATCCTTCCTGTCTAAAGTAATGCCCTGCAGAAAAATTCTCACAAGATGCATAAGCTTCCTTGAAATCATGGTCAGTATCATACATATCTTTAATCTGCTCAAACCCAAGTAACTTAGCATCTAGAGTGGTCAAGAGAACATACCTCCGAGATAGTGCATCAGCAACTATGTTCTCCTTACCTTTTTTATACTTGATCACGTATGGGAAGGTCTCTATGAACTCAACCCATCTTGCGTGTCTCTTGCTAAGCTTACTCTGCCCTTTTAGATACTTTAGGGACTCATGATCAGTATGGATGACAAACTGCTTGGGCCATAGGTAATGCTGCCATGTTTGCAAGGCCCTCACCAAGGCATAGAGTTGTTTGTCATATGTAGCATAGTTGAGAGTGGCTCCTCCAAGCTTCTCACTGAAGTAGGCTATGGGTTTCCTATCCTGCATCAATACAGCACCAATTCCAATTCATGAGGCATCACATTCTATTTCAAAAGTTTTTGTAAAGTCAGGAAGCATAAAAAGAGGTGATTGAGTACGCTTCTCTTTTAGGCATTGGAGAGCCTTCTCTTGTGCTTCTCCCCACTTGAATCCGACATCCTTCTTTATCACTTCAGTCAAGGTAGCAGCAATGGTGCTAAAGTCTCTCACAAAACGCCTATAGAACCCAGCAAGCCCATGGAATCTTCTCACTTCTCCCACTGAGGTTGGGCTCGGCCAGTCCTTGAAGGCTTTGATCTTCTCTTCATCCACCTTAACTCCATCTGCACTCACAATAAAGCCTAGAAAAACCAAGTTATCCGTGCAAAAGGTGCACTTCTTCAAGTTGGCATAAAGCTTTTCATTCCTTAAAACATTCAGGATAGCCCTAAGATGTTCTAGATGCTCTTCTAAGTTCTTGCTATATACTAAGATGTCATGAAAGTATACAAAAACAGAGATGCCTATGAATGATCTAAGAATGTGATTCATTAATCTCATGAATGTACTAGGTGCATTGGTTAATCCAAATGGCATAACTAACCACTCATATAATCCATGTTTAGTTTTAAATGCAGTCTTCCACTCATCTCCTTCTTTCATCCTAATCTGATGATATCCACTTTTTAAATCTATCTTAGAAAAGATGCAAGAACCATGCAATTCATCAAGCATATCATCAAGTCTAGGTATAGGGTGGCTATACTTCACTGTGATGTTGTTGATTGATCTACAATCAACACACATACGCCATGTACCTGTTGAAATTTAAGGATTTGTGACCCCAAACATTTCTGGTGAAGTACATGAGCATAAGGGGGAAGAAGCTCAATGGCTTTCTTAGTTTTCATTAATAACAACACATACATATTTATACAAAGTACAAAATTTATCCTAAAGGTTATGCACGTCAAATTACATCAGCACACTAAAACCAGGAGCTAAAACAAGCTGCTAAAACCATGGTCCACCTCTTGTATGTTGGAAAATATCTCAGCCACTTTCCTTCCTCTAAAGTAACCATAATGAGCTTAGCCTACTATTGTTGAATTTTCTTCAGCTGCTTGTCACCAGCTTGTGTGCTTGGCTACTCTCCTTAATGGATCAGTATTGGGCTTATCTTCTTATGGCCTCTCTTCATGCTTGATGGACTTCCATTCCTTATAAGGATTGGGCTTCACTTCTCCATAAGCATATTGGGCTGCTGGTTCATCTTTAGTCTGATAGGTGGGCTGGTCTTCTTCTTGGTTCATCATGCTATTGGACTCTTCTTCTTGGGAAACTTGTGTAGACAACCTGATTGGGCTACACTGAAATCTTTCATCACACCAATCTGCACAGAGTGATGTGTGTTTGCTCTTCTCATGCACATTCTTCATTCTTCTTTTTCTCTGGAGCATGAGTGATTGCCACACTCAAATGGATCCCTGAAGGTCTCCATTTTCGTCCTCACTGATGTGATCATGGACCGGATCCCTAAGGAGAACAAGGATAGTCTAGATGAGCCACATGAAGCCACATTGCACCAGCAGCCTGGTGATGATGCTCTAGCCATTCCTGAAGGTCCCATGACTCGTTCCAGAGTCAAGAAGCTTAAAGAGAATGTTGTTGGATTACTCACTTCACATCCACAACAAGAAAGTCTTGGACAAGGTCTGATCCGAGATGTCTTGATCACAATTCAAGCCATCTCTACATCAAGCTGAGTTAGTGTCTAGGCAAGACATGGGGTGCGTGCTCTTTTCCTTGCTTTGGTTTTGTCCCACGAGGTTTTCCGGAGGAAGGTTTTTAACGAGGCCACAACTTGTCTTCACATCACTTAGGCCCTATCTCGGTCCAAGGCTAAAGAAGTTTACATTTTTATTGTGAGAATAGAGAGAAAATGGTGAGAATGAAATGGAGAATGATTTTGGTGAAGAGAATCAGCTTCTGGTTTAGTTTGGACCAGAAAGACTGAGAATCAAAGAGAGAGTGTTTTTGAGAGTTTAAGTGAGAATGATGGGATTATAGAGAGTGTTTGTGATCTTCTGGTTTAGTATGGACCAGAGACAATGAAGGATGGACGAAATTAAGAGTGAGAGTATTTGAGAGTTTGTGAGAATAAGAGACTGAGAGAATAAAGTAACCAGAGATTTGTTGAAGGAAAGAGTTAACTTATCACTTCAGAGAGTATGAGAGTATGAGAGATTGTGAACCAGAGAATAAGTGAAGGAGGAGGCTCAAATCTCCGTAGGAATTTCGTGGGTACATGTAGGGGGCTTTATAGCCAAGTTACTAGACAAAACAACAACATTAAACTAACAATAAAACAGTGAAATTAAAATACTATTATGAAATGAAGTTCAGTGCTGGTTGAGACAGACTGGTGTGGAGCAGGCTGTGGCATGGACAGTCTGGCACGTCCAGAGGAAGAGAAAGTGACTGGAGGAAGAGGGCACATTCAGCTTGGTGTGATAGTGACAGGTCCAGCTGCTTCTCCAAAGCACCCATGTGACTTCTACTTGTCCAAATCAAACCAGAACTGAGTAATTCCATTCAAACTTGATTCCCTTTACTTCTGGAGGCTACCAACGTCCATATTATGTCTCCCCAACTCCTTTCTTGCCTTGCAAGGTAAGTTAGGGCTAGATGAGTTGCTTGTGGAGCAAGACTGTACGGACAGATTCAAATCTGCTTGTTCCAGATGCTTGATTTGCTTGGTCTCTTCATCAACTCCAGCTTTGTTTGTTCATTCCAACACTCCCCCTCAAGATTGACCATAGGAATCCTTGGACAAGCTTGGAACTGAGATTACTTGCCTCATTAAAAACCTATTTATAGGGAAAAAGAGTGCAAGCAATCCAGTCTTCTTTTAGGCATCTTTATTTGCAAGTAAGGCACGCCCTTTCCTTGCTTCACACTTCAAATGGTTCCTCTTGAACCTTCTTCTTAATTCACAGCTTGTCTCCCCCTTGCTTCTGGCTTCTTTCCTTCTTCTTGGGTTGAGATCAATCCAACATGTCTTTAGGATGATAATGAGGAGTGTCTGCCCTCCTGGCTTGCACTTGAATCCCTCACTTCATCCTTCTTCAGAATGGCCTTCCAACATGACTTGTAGAACTGACTTGATAGGGGGACTTTGCAAAGAGTTAGCAGCCATCTTTTCAGTGAACTGCCTTCTATTTGCTCAGCCAAGTATATCCCTGGTCAACTCCACTTTTTCCTTTGCTTCAGCTTCAACAATGGGTCATTGGCTTCTCATTAACACCCCTCCTCAAGCTTGACCAGAGAATGAGAGTATATGGCCAAGCTTGAATTTGAGAGCCAATGAAAGCCAACACCTTGAGACCACAGCCCTCTTGGCTTGAATTGTGGCCTTTCTCTCTTGAGGAACGTCCTGTTCACCCTCTTGGCTTTAGGTAAGACCTCTTGATCAATCTCTCCACAGTACCAATCTTCCTCTCTACCATCTTGGGAGTTAATGAACACAATCAGTGTCCAAAGTGTTGGTGGGTAGTGGGCAATCTCTCCATGGTCAGGAATGTACTTTTGTAGGCTCTGAACACATGGCCTTCTTGCTCTTTATTTTAAGGAGGCACAGCTTATCAAGAACCTGAGCTGGTTTCTTGAACCTCCAGCCCATGGGGGCTTAGTGAAACTGAAATGGTTTGAGGTGTAGATTGTATATCCAACACCTCTTCTTACTGATTCCTTCCTTCAGGTCAGGTAAACACTTCAAACACCTCATGTCCTCTTGCTGGTCGTGGGTTTTGGGGATCAAATAAAGAGCTTCAGCTTTGTTTCCTAGAGAATAGTTTGAACAGCCAAGCTTTGAACCTTCTTCAGTGACCTTGCTCCAATAATTATGTTCTCCATGGGTTTTCTTCAGCATTTTGGACAAGAGGAAGTGTTTTGGTATCTTCTTTGGACCCTTGGAAGTCTCTGGGGTCGCCACTTCATTTTTTTTCTCCATCTTGGAGAGTTTTGGACTAGTGGACAAAAGAATGTTCCTACTGGTTTTGCAGGAGATTGGATTTGAAACTGGCCTTTGATGAAGCTTGCTGAACTGAGTTGAAGCTTTCTTAAAATCCAGAGAATGAGATACTCCTCTATCTTGAGTTCTGGTGAGGTTCTTCCCCCTGGAAGAACTTTGGACCAGAGGATAAAAAGATGAAACCAAGCAGATTTTAAAGAGAAACTTGAACAGAGATTCACTTGCGGAAGTAAGAAAGGTTTTCAGGAGCTTGTAGCTCTGATACCATGTGAGAATAGAGAGAAAATGGTGAGAATGAAATGGAGAATGATTTTGGTGAAGAGAATCAGCTTCTGGTTTAGTTTGGACCAGAAAGACTGAGAATCAAAGAGAGAGTGTTTTTGAGAGTTTAAGTGAGAATGATGGGATTATAGAGAGTGTTTGTGATCTTCTGGTTTAGTATGGACCAGAGACAATGAAGGATGGACGAAATTAAGAGTGAGAGTATTTGAGAGTTTGTGGGAATAAGAGACTGAGAGAATAAAGTAACCAGAGATTTGTTGAAGGAAAGAGTTAACTTATCACTTCAGAGAGTATGAGAGTATGAGAGATTGTGAACCAGAGAATAAGTGAAGGAGGAGGCTCAACTCTCCTTAGGAATTTCGTGGGTACATGTAGGGGGCTTTATAGCCAAGTTACTAGACAAAACAACAACATTAAACTAACAATAAAACAGTGAAATTAAAATACTATTATGAAATGAAGTTCAGTGCTGGTTGAGACAGACTGGTGTGGAGCAGGCTGTGGCATGGACAGTCTGGCACGTCCAGAGGAAGAGAAAGTGACTGGAGGAAGAGGGCACATTCAGCTTGGTGTGATAGTGACAGGTCCAGCTGCTTCTCCAAAGCACCCATGTGACTTCTACTTGTCCAAATCAAACCAGAACTGAGTAATTCCATTCAAACTTGATTCCCTTTACTTCTGGAGGCTACCAACGTCCATATTAAGTCTCCCCAACTCCTTTCTTGCCTTGCAAGGTAAGTTAGGGCTAGATGAGTTGCTTGTGGAGCAAGACTGTACGGACAGATTCAAATCTGCTTGTTCCAGATGCTTGATTTGCTTGGTCTCTTCATCAACTCCAGCTTTGTTTGTTCATTCCAACACTCCCCCTCAAGATTGACCATAGGAATCCTTGGGCAAGCTTGGAACTGAGATTACTTGCCTCATTAAAAACCTAGTTATAGGGAAAAAGAGTACAAGTAATCCAGTCTTCTTTTGGGCATCTTTATTTGCAAGTAAGGCACGCCCTTTCCTTGCTTGACACTTCAAATGGTTCCTCTTGAACCTTCTTCTTAATTCACAGCTTGTCTCCCCCTTGCTTCTGGCTTCTTTCCTTCTTCTTGGGTTGAGATCAATCCAACATGTCTTTAGGAAGATAATGATAAGTGTCTGCCCTCCTGGCTTGCACTTGAATCCCTCACTTCATCCTTCTTCAGAATGGCCTTCCAACATGACTTGTAGAACTGACTTGATAGGGGGACTTTGCAAAGAGTTAGCAGCCATCTTTTCAGTGAACTGCCTTCTATTTGCTCAGCCAAGTATATCCCTGGTCAACTCCACTTTTTCCTTTGCTTCAGCTTCAACAATGGGTCATTGGCTTCTCATTAACACCCCTCCTCAAGCTTGACCAGAGAATGAGAGTATATGGCCAAGCTTGAATTTGAGAGCCAATGAAAGCCAACACCTTGAGACCACAGCCCTCTTGGCTTGAATTGTGGCCTTTTTCTCTTGAGGAACCTCCTGTTCACCCTCTTGGCTTCAGGTAAGACCTCTTGAGCAATCTCTCCACATTACCAATCTTCGTCTCTACCATCTTGGGAGTTAATGAACACAATCAGTGTCCAAAGTGTTGTTGGGTAGTGGGCAATCTCTCCATGGTCAGGAATGTACTTCTTTAGGCTCTGAACACATGGGCTTCTTGCTCTTTATTTTAAGGAGGCACAGCTTATCAAGAACCTGAGCTGGTTTCTTGAACCTCCAGCCCATGGGGGCTTAGTGAAACTGAAATGGTTTGAGGTGTAGATTGTATATCCAACACCTCTTCTTACTGATTCCTTCCTTCAGGTCAGGTAAACACTTCAAACACCTCATGTCCTCTTGCTGGTCGTGGGTTTTGGGGATCAAATAAAGAGCTTCAGCTTTGTTTCCTAGAGAATAGTTTGAACAGCCAAGCTTTGAAGCTTCTTCAGTGACCTTGCTCCAATAATTATGTTCTCCATGGGTTTTCTTCAGCATTTTGGACAAGAGGATAAGTGATGGAGGAGGCTCAACTCTCCGTAGGAATTTCGTGGGTACATGTAGGGGGCTTTATAGCCAAGTTACTAGACAAAACAACAACATTAAACTAACAATAAAACAGTGAAATTAAAATACTATTATGAAATGAAGTTCAGTGCTGGTTGAGACAGACTGGTGTGGAGCAGGCTGTGGCATGGACAGTCTGGCACGTCCAGAGGAAGAGAAAGTGACTGGAGTAAGAGGGCACATTCAGCTTGGTGTGATAGTGACAGGTCCAGCTGCTTCTCCAAAGCACCCATGTGACTTCTACTTGTCCAAATCAAACCAAAACTGAGTAATTCCATTCAAACTTTGATTCCCTTTACTTCTGGAGGCTACCAACGTCCATATTAAGTCTCCCCAACTCCTTTCTTGCCTTGCAAGGTAAATTAGGGCTAGATGAGTTGCTTGTGGAGCAAGACTGTACGGACATATTCAAATCTGCTTGATCCAGATGCTTGATTTGCTTGGTCTCTTCATCAACTCCAGCTTTGTTTGTTCATTCCAACATTTATGTCATTTTAAAGCTTATGTTAATGTTAAACTATAGTTTCCTTTTTACTTATTTCCGAAACCCTAGAGAGCATGTTCTCGGTTTCTCCTTATTTAAAAGGGTCTCCAAAACCCTATTGTACTCATCCATCCTTTAATCAACGAGTATTCTTTTCTCCTTGACGGCTCTCTCTCTAAGACAAGTTGTCGAGTTTCTTCTGGTGTGTAGTATCCAGGAACCTAAGGGTGTTTGCTTGGTGTGTTATATCCGAGTTATTCATCTAGGAGTATCAAGAGATCTTATCATCCCTCTTGTGTCACCAATCGATCCACAACCTTGAATAACTTGAGTCTCTGATTCGTTCTTGCAAGGATCTATCCATTCCAATCAACCAAAGAGCATCCTAGGGACGCATCAAGTGGTATCAGAGCTCCTTTGGTTGGGAAGTACTCGTTCTCTCTCTTGTTCTTTTTGTTTCATCCGTGTTTCATCTCTATCATCTTGCATAAGCAGTAGAACTAATCTGTTTAGGGCTGCTTGAGTTTCATAAGCGATTAGACATGGTTCTTAAACTTTTTCTTTTTGCTTTGCGGAAGCCCTAGAGAGAGAAACCCTAGCCACATAAGTCTTTGCCTTTTTAGATCACTTTGTTTCATCTGTTTAACTTGTTAATCACCTTGAACACGAGTAGATTAAGGTTGTTAGGGTGCTAGATAACCTTAGAGAAGATTAGAAAAAGTTTAGAGGATTTTCCCTTTTGCTTGGTAGGCAGAACATGGTGGCAACCATGACCGAGATGATGAGGACCAACCTCAATGTCATCCGGAGAGAGCTCAGAGAAGACATCAGGAGAGCTACTAGTCAAGTTCCAAACCGAGAGACTAGGAGAGAAGAGAGACCTCATGCAACTCGCCAAGAGCATGCTGGTTATGAGGAGACTGACAATGAGTATGAACACCTCAGTTCATCCTCAAGACAAAGCCAAAGAAGCCATAGGCATGTCCAAGAAAGAAGGATGAACCAGGGAGATGAGCTTGCTGGTTTGAAGATAAAGATACCCCCATTCCATGGCAAAGCTGATCCGGATGCCTACCTTGAGTGGGAGAAGAAGATTGAGCTAGTCTTTCAGTGTAAGCAGTACACAAACCACAAGAAGATTCAGATTGCTGCTACTGAATTCTATGACTATGCTCTAAGTTGATGGGACCAGTACATCACAACTCGTAGAAGGAATGGAGAGGAACCAGTTGAGACTTGGACAGAGATGAAGTCTATCATGCGCAAGAGGTTTGTTCCAAGTCACTACCACAGAGACTTGCATCACCGGCTTAAAAAGCTTACTCAAGGTTCAAGATCAGTGGAGGAGTATTACCAGGAGATGGAGTTGCTCATGCTAAGAGCTAGCATATCAGAAGATAGAGAAGCAACCATGTCAAGGTTCCTATGTGGTTTAAACCGAGAGATACAAGACAATGTTGAGATGCAACATTATGTGGAGCTTGAAGAGATGCTACACATGGCTATTCTTGTGGAGCAACAGCTCAAGAGGAAGGGACATTCACGCAACCACTATGGCTCTAACCGGTTACACAACACCAAGGAAGAGAAGTCACCTTACCCTAAGGAGTCTAAACCATTCCAGAAGGATCACAAGTCCTATCCAAGAGAAGATACCAAACCAAGCAGTGCTCTTGACAAGGGCAAAGGCAAAGTTGAAGCTTCTAGTTCCAGAGCTCGTGATGTCAAGTGTTTCAAGTGCCAAGGAAGAGGTCATTATGCCAATGAATGTACCAACAAGAAAGTCATGATCTTGCTGGAAGATGGAGAGTATGCCTCAGAAGATGACAACACCGAGTCTGACCAAGAAGACACTGAAGAAGAAGGGGAAACCTTTAGTAGCGAGAAGGCTTCTAAGCTTACAAAACAAGCCTGAGGAGCTAGAGAAGCGTGAGAACCTCTTCTACACCCGGTGCTTGGTCCAAGGAAAAGTGTGCAGCCTCATTGTTGATGGGGGTAGTTGTGTGAATTCTGCGAGTGAAACGATGGTCAAGAAGTTGGGATTCAAGGTTCAGAAGCATCCCAAACCATACCGGCTACAATGGCTGAATGAAGAAGGCACCATGAAGGTTTCAAGTCAAGTCCTTATTCCCTTAGCCATTGGGAGATATGAAGATGAAGTCTTGTGTGATGTGTTGCCTATGGAAGCTGGTCACATCCTTCTTGGAAGACCTTGGCAATCTGATCGCCGAGTTATCCATGATGGCTTCACCAACAAGCACTCCTTTGAGTTCAAGGGACGCAAGACCACTCTAGTTCCCTTGACGCCTAAGGAAGTTCAACAAGACCAGGTTCAACTCCAAAAGAAGAAGGAGATTGATCTAAAATCGGCTGAAACTAAGTAGCCAAACTTCTATGCTAACATGGGTGATATCAAAAGAACTCTCTACTCTAAACAATATGCTATTTTACTTGTGTTTAAAGAAACCCTTTTGAACTTAACAGATTCTACACCGGTGTATCCGAGAGAAATGGTTTCTCTTTTGCAGGAGTTTCAAGATGTATTTTCCAGAGGACAATCCCATTGGTTTACCATCTTTGAGAGGGATTGAGTACCAGATAGACTTTGTTCCAGGATCTACACTTCCAAACCGTCCTGCATACAGAACCAACCCGGTTGAGACCAAGGAGTTGCAAAGACAAGTAGAGGAACTCATGGAGAAGGGCTATATCCGAGAGAGTTTGAGCCCATGTGCTGTACCAGTGGTCCTAGTGCCTAAGAAGGATGGTACATGGCGAATGTGTGTTGATTGTAGATCAATCAACAACATCACAGTGAAGTATCGCCATCCTATCCCTAGACTTGATGATATGCTTGACGAATTGCATGGTTCTTGCATCTTTTCTAAGATAGATTTAAAAAGTGGTTATCATCAGATTAGGATGAAAGAAGGAGATGAATGGAAAACTGCATTCAAAACTAAACATGGATTATATGAGTGGTTAGTTATGCCATTTGGATTAACCAATGCACCTAGTACATTCATGAGGTTAATGAATCATGTTCTTAGGTCATTGATAGGCATTTCTGTTGTAGTATACTTTGATGACATCTTAGTATATAGCAAGAACTTAGAAGAACATCTAGAACATCTTAGGGTTGTCCTAAATGTTTTAAGAAATGAAAAGCTTTATGCCAACTTGAAGAAGTGCACCTTTTGCACGGATAACTTGGTTTTCCTAGGCTTTGTTGTGAGTGCAGATGGAGTGAAGGTCGATGAGGAGAAGATCAAAGCCATCAAAGACTGGCCGAGTCCCACCACAGTAGGAGAAGTGAGGAGTTTCCATGGGCTTGCTGGGTTCTATAGGCGATTTGTGAGAGACTTTAGCACCATTGCAGCTCCCTTTACTGAAGTGATAAAGAAGGATGTTGGATTCAAGTGGGGAGAAGCACAAGAGAAGGCTTTCCAGAGCCTAAAAGAGAAGCTTACTCAATCACCTATTCTTATGCTTCCTGACTTTACTAAAACTTTTGAAATAGAATGTGATGCCTCAGGAATTGGAATTGGTGCTGTATTGATGCAGGATAGGAAACCTATAGCCTACTTCAGTGAGAAACTTGGAGGAGCCACTCTCAACTATTCAACCTATGACAAAGAGCTCTATGCCTTGGTGAGGGCATTACAAACGTGGCAACATTACTTGTGGCCCAAGGAGTTTGTCATACACACTGATCATGAGTCCCTAAAGTATCTAAAAGGGCAGAGTAAGCTTAGCAAGAGACACGCAAGGTGGGTTGAGTTCATTGAGACCTTCCCATACGTGATCAAGTATAAACAAGGTAAGGAGAACATAGTTGCTGATGCACTATCTCGGAGGTATGTTCTCTTGACCACTCTAGATGCTAAGTTACTTGGATTTGAGCAGATAAAAGATATGTATGATACTGACCATGATTTCAAGGAAGCTTATGCTTCTTGTAAAAAGTTTGCTGCAGGGCATTACTTTAGACAAGAAGGCTACTTGTTTTATGACAATAGGTTATGTGTGCCTAACTGCTCTTTGAGAGATCTTTTTGTCAGGGAATCCCATGGGGGCAGTCTAATGGGACACTTTGGGATTGCCAAGACCTTAAAAGTTTTGCAGGATCACTTCTACTGGCCGCATATGAAGAGAGATGTGGAGAGAATCTGTGGGAGGTGTGCCGCTTGCAAGCATGCCAAGTCCCAAGTCCAATCCCAGGGTTTGTATACTCCTTTACCCATTCCACACCATCCCTGGAATGACATTTCCATGGACTTTGTTATTGGATTGCCTAGGACTAGAACCGGAAAGGACTCAATCTTTGTTGTTGTTGATAGGTTCTCTAAGATGGCACATTTCATAGCATGTCATAAGACTGATGATGCATTGCATGTTGCTAACCTGTTCTTTAAAGAAGTTGTTTGTTTGCATGGCATGCCTAGAACTATAGTTTCTGATAGGGAAACTAAGTTTCTTAGTTACTTCTGGAAGACACTTTGGTCTAAGCTAGGCACTAAACTGTTGTTTTCTACTACTTGTCATCCGCAAACTGATGGACAAACTGAAGTGGTTAATAGAACCTTAGGAACACTCCTGCGTGCATTCATTAAAAAGAACTTAAGGACATGGGAAGAATACTTACCACACTGTGAATTTGCATACAATCATGCTATGCATTCTGCTTCTAAGTATTCACCTTTTGAGATTGTTTATGGGTTCAATCCCACCTCTCCTTAGGATCTAATGCCTTTACCTGAGTGTGAAAGGATCAGCCTAGATGGCAAGAAGAAAGCAGAGATGGTCCAACGAATCCATGAGAAGACTAGACAAAACATTGAGCAGAAAACCAAGCTTTATGAGAAGCAAGCCAACAAAGGGAGACGTGTGAGAACCTTTGAAGTGGGTGACCAAGTTTGGTTGCACCTGAGGAAGGATAGGTTCCCCAACGAGAGGAAGTCCAAGCTGATGCCAAGGGTTGATGGACCTTTCGAGATCATCCACAAGATCAATGACAATGCCTACAAACTTGATCTCCAAAGTAAGTATGATGTATCAAATATCTTCAATGTCATTGACTTGGCTCCTTTTGCTGTAGATGAACCTGATTTGAGGACAAATCCTTTTCAAGAGGGAGGGGATGATGTGATCATGGACCGAATCCCTAAGGAGAACAAGGAGAGTCTAGATGAGCCACATGAAGCCACATTGCACCAGCAGCCTGGTGATGATGCTCTAGCCATTCCTGAAGGTCCCATGACTCGTTCCAGAGTCAAGAAGCTTAAAGAGAATGTTGTTGGATTACTCACTTCACATCCACAACAAGAAAGTCTTGGACAAGGTCTGATCCGAGATGTCTTGATCACAATTCAAGCCATCTCTACATCAAGCTGAGTTAGTGTCTAGGCAAGACATGGGGTGCGTGCTCTTTTCCTTGCTTTTGGTTTTGTCCCACGAGGTTTTCTGGAGGAAGGTTTTTAACGAGGCTACAACTTGTCTTCACATCACTTAGGCCCTATCTCGGTCCAAGGCTAAAGAAGTTTACATTTTTATGTCATTTTAAAGCTTATGTTAAAGTTAAACTATAGTTTCCTTTTTACTTATTTCTGAAACCCTAGTGAGCATGTTCTCGGTTTCTCCTTATTTAAAAGGGTCTCTAAAACCCTATTGTACTCATCCATCCTTTAATCAACGAGTATTCTTTTCTCCTTGACGGCTCTCTCTATAAGATAAGTTGTCGAGTTTCTTCTGGTGTGTAGTATCCAGGAACCTAAGGGTGTTTGCTTGGTGTGTTATATCCGAGTTATTCATCTAGGAGTATCAAGAGATCTTATCATCCCTCTTGTGTCACCAATCGATCCACAACCTTGAAGAACTTGAGTCTCTGATTCGTTCTTGCAAGGATCTATCCATTCCCATCAACCAAAGAGCATCCTAGGGACGCATCACTCACTCTGCTCCATAAAGTGAAGATAACTTTGCTGCCCCAAAGCTCTCCTTCACATTCAGGATAGGCGCTTTACTCCACACATTCACTCTTGTGCTCTTTCTTGTTGTCTTTGGAGTTTAGTTAGTAGCTTGTCTCACTCAAGCTCCTACATTACACCACCTAAAGAGCTTCTCCTCCTGCCACTCGGTTCAGCTCTTCTTGGTGTTCTCATTTCAACACTCCTCCTCAAGATAGGCTGGATATGAATATGAAAGCCTATCTTGCACAATGAGAACACGTGTGCACATCTCTGGACTTCTTTTCCTTGTGAATCACTTCAACCACCACTTTGATCTTTCCTTCTTGCTTGCTCCATCTAAGCTGTCTTTCGGAGGTGCTGCCGGTTTGCCTCTTGTGGTCAGCGTGAGTATAATACTGCCATCTTGGGTCATCGTTGGTCTGCCTCTTTGGTCTGCCTCTTTTGGGTCAGCCATCTTACAGTAGAGCTCTGCATGCAATGACAAGCTTGTTTGGATTCCACCAGTTGGTTAGTCTCCATGGTTGGTCTTCATGATTCACATTCTAACAGCCCCCCTCAAGATTGGTCTGGATATGGAATGAAAGCCAATCTTGAAATGGGAATCATGAGTGTACACATCTTCTTCTTTTGTGTGGGCTACTGTTTTGTTTTTGTTTGTTAAAGTAGTCCCAATAGCATTGCCATCTCCTCCTTGGAATAGCTTGTGTATGTACTGACGTTTTTAAGAACTTGGATTCACCTTGCTTCTTAATTTGCTTGAACCGCTTCTGATGGGAGCTCTATTGAACTCCTCTCTGTTGAGTTGAGGAGTTCTGATAAGTTAGAATGATGTAGGAGCATTGGGTTAAGAAGTGTAAAGAGAAGAGAAAGGATTGGAGAAGTTTGGTGTCGACCATGTCCGTACAGGCCGTACAGTCCGTACAGGCCGTACAGGCCGTACAGATTATGGTCGACCCAAATCAAAGAGTAACCAGAGAAGCTTACCGTGCCTTATCTTGATCTATCCGGTAAAAATCAGTCTGGATAAGGCGTGTACAGGCTGTAAAGGGATCAGCATCTTGTCAAAGATGCTGATGCTCTTCTTGTGGCTCCCCTTGGTCGAACGTTGGAAGAGAGGCGCGCCTAATGCTTCTGTCCACACATTTGCTCTTCCTTTTGTTTCTGAAAACCCTTGTAGCTCTCCTATATATTCATTATGTCGAGTATCAATAATAATCAAGCAGTTCTATTCTTTTCTTTCTCTCTTAGCCGAAATGGTTTCTCTCATAAATCTGTTCTTAATCTCTCTATTCTTTTAGTTTCTCTTTGATTATGTCTAAACGTTCATCTCTATTCTCTTATTCTCTAAAGATTTCATGGTATCAGAGCCAGGTTACTGATAATCTGGGTTTGTGTTCTTCGTGTTCTTCAAGTTCATAAGCAAAAAGTTCGAACCTTTCTTAGGATCCAAGGAAAGTTTGAAGCTTTCCCTCTCGTTTTCAAAGATCTTTCCGGGTTGATTCTTCACAAAGCTTCAACCTTTCTTAGATCTAAACCTCGAGTGTTCTTCAGCTTCATTCAAAGTCTCAAGCTTTTCTAGATCTGGGTACTCAAAAGCAAGATTGAAGGAAGCAAGATGTTGGCGATTCCGGTTACATTGAAGGGGAGTGGAAACTATCTCCTGTGGTCAAGGCTGGTGAAGACGGCTGTTGGAAGCAAGGGTTTGTGGAGTCACATCACGGATGGACCTCTTAAACCTGCTGCTGAGAAGGAAGAAGGCGAAGGAGTAACTGAGCTTGCTCTAGCTGATGAGAACAAATGGGTTCAAGAAGATATGACTGTGGTCACCGTGTTGCAAGCTTCTCTTGAGACCTCTATCCTTGAAGCTTACAGCTACTGTGAGACAGCAAAAGACCTATGGGATACTCTCTAAAAGGTCTATGGTAATACATCTAATCTGAGCCGGGTGTTTGAAGTGAAGAGGGCTATCAACACACTTGTGCAGGATGAGATTGAGTTCACTAAGCACTTGGGAAAGTTCAGGGCTTTGTGGTCTAAACTCGAGATGCTGAGGCCGAGCACACAAGATCAAGACATCATCATGGAAAGGAAGGAGCAAGATCAGGTCTTTGGCTTGCTTCTAACCTTGAACCCGGTGTACAATGACCTGATCAAGCACATCTTGAGGTCATCTAAGCTACCATCCTTGGAGGAAGTGTGTTCCCAAATCCAGAAGGAAAAAGGTTCACACGGATTGTTTGGAGGAAGAGGGGACATATCCTTGGCCAGCAAGGCAGAGGTCACTCAAGCTAACAAGGCAATGTACAAGCCTGAGGAAAGGAGATATGGGGAGGATAGGAGGTTTGGGGGCAACTGTGATCACTGCAAGAAGCCGGGTCACAAGAGGAGTCAGTGCTGGATTGTCCATCCCCATCTCAAACCAACCATGTTCATGAAGGAGAGGGAAGGAAGAGCTCACCTTTCCAATGAAGCAAGTGAAGCAGGTCCTTCTGGAAGTGGGTCTACTGTTCGTGAAGGAGAAGGGAAGGCTATGGCTTCTCAACACACTCCAATCAAGAACATGGATCAAGAGCCCAATAAGGAGGTCCGACATTGATGCTCTGATCAAAGCTCTTAATGAGAATGGTAACATTCTCGGAAACACCCTTGGTTATACTCATACTGCTTGTGAAATGACTAAGACTCTTAATCAGATAGATACTCTAAAAGAACCTTATAGATCATATGCGGTTACTAGTGTGTCAACTAAACCTTTAGTGGTTGATTCTGGTGCCTCTCATCACATGATAAGTGACACCAGTCTTATAAAGAATCTAGAACCGGCTTATGGAGTCTGATAAAGAGTCTAGAGCTTTCTATATGCCTGAGTTTACTTCAAATCTCTTATCTGTCAAGAAATGTACTAATGATCTTCAATGCAATGTTATCTTTAGTTCTAATGATGTGAAGTTTCAGGATATGTAGAGCAGTAAGTTGATTAGGAAAGGAGTAACCAAGGGGGACCTTTATATGCTTGAAGATCTTACTCCTATTACCAACTCTAGTTACTCGTTTAGTTCTGTTTCAGCTTCAAATAATGATGCTTTGTGGCATGCTAGATTAGTTCATCCCCATGTTAGGGCCCTTAGTTTGATGTTACCTGGTGTCATGTTTAAAAATAATGAGTGTGAGGCATGCATTTTGGGTAAACATTGTAAGACAGTCTTTAAGAAATCAAATACTATGTATGAGAAGTGTTTTGATCTTATTCATTCTGATGTGTGGACTGCTCCGTGTTTATCTAAAGAGAATTATAAGTATTTTGCTACATTCATTGATGAGAAGTCTAAATACACCTGGGTAACACCTATCAAAACTAAAGATAGGGTGCTTGATGCATTTATAAATTTTCAGACTTATATTGCTAACCATTATAATGTCAAGATTAAGATTTTCAGATCAAACAATGGTGGGGAATACATGAGTCATGCTTTCAAAGATCATCTAGCTCAACATGGGATCCTACATCAAACGAGCTGCCCTTACACTCAACAACAAAATGGAGTGGCTGTGAGGAATAACATGCACCTGATGGAAGTAGCAAGGTCGATGATGTTTCAAACCAATGTTCCAAAGAGGTTCTGGAGTGATGCTGTAATGACTGCTTGCTATCTCATCAACCGGATACCAACCAGAGTCTTAGAGGATCAGTCTCCATTTGAAGTCCTGAACAAAGTCAAGCCTTCTTTGGATCATCTAAGAGTATTTGGATGCTTGTGCTATGTTCTGGTGCCAGGAGAAATGAGGAACAAGTTGGAACCAAGGAGTACTAAAGCCATGTTCATTGGCTACTCCACAAGTCAAAAGGGATTCAAATGCTTTGATCCCTCAACAAGAAAGCTGTTAGTATCTCGGGATGTCAAGTTTCTTGAGTCAAGGGGATACTATGAAGAAAAGAGCTGGGAACATCTTAAGGATCTAGCTCAACCATCTGATAAGGCATCAAGTCTTAGGATGATAATGGAAGGACTTGGGATTAATCTGACCCAAGATCAGCAAAGGGCACTTGAACCACAGGAAGCTGAAGAACCATCCCACCTTGATCATGAGGGGGGAAATGAACCAGGAGTTGATGATATAGAGGGCGAGAACACTGGAAGTCCTGATCAAGGTGTGATGGAACATGAGGAAGCAAATGAAGTTCCTGAGCCAGAAGGTCAAGATGAGCATGAGGAAGCAGTTGAGGAAGTTCAAGCCCCATTAAGGAGGAGCACTAGAGTAAGAAGACATCCATCTAATTGGGTGAATACTAGGGTCTACTATAATGCCCAAGCTGTTTCTCACCCTAGTCAAGCTGTCTGCTCTTTTGCCGAGTTTCCTAAGGAGCATTGTGCCTTCATCAGTAGTTTGGATGAGAGTCAGGTTCCTCGGTCTTATGAGGAAGCGATGGAAGATAAAGAATGGAAGAAGTCAGTAAGTGATGAAGCAGGTGCTATGATCAAGAACAAGACTTGGTATGAGAGTGAGCTACCAAAAGGGAAGAAGGCTGTTACTAGTAGATGGATCTTCACCATCAAGTATCTACCAAATGGGAAGATAGAAAGGAAGAAGACCAAACTTGTTGCAAGAGGTTTCACCCAAACCTATGGAGAGGACTATGTTGACACCTTTCCTCATGTGGCAAAGCTCCATACTATTCGAATTCTTCTCTCCACTGCAACCAACTTGGGGTGGAACCTATGGCAAATGGATGTGAAGAATGCTTTCTTGCAAGGTGAGTTAGAAGAAGAAGTGTACATGCACCCCCCTCCGGGCCTTGAGAGTCTAGTGAAACCAGGAAATGTTCTGAGGCTAAGGAAGGCTATCTATGGGCTGAAGGAGTCTCCAAGAGCCTGGTATCACAAGTTAAGCACTACCTTGAATGGCTGTGGCTTCATCAAATCCGAGCTTGATCACACCTTGTTCACTCTTACCTCTACATCAGGTATTATTGTCCTCCTAGTCTATGTTGATGATATCATCATAACTGGGAATGACAAGGAAGGTATTAAGGGTACTAAGGATTACCTCAAATCTGTTTTTGAAATTAAAGACTTGGGGGAAATGAAATACTTCCTTGGAATTGAGATTTGTAGATCCAAGGAAGGGTTGTTCATGTCCCAAAGGAAGTATACTCTTGATCTTTTGAAAGGTGCAGGTAAACTTGGAGGGAAGACAGCAAGGATGCCTATGGGGGATGGGTATAAGGTTCCTCGTGAGGGGGAGATAGAGGATAGCAAACCATTCCATGATGCCAAGCTTTACAAAAAGCTAGTGGGTAAGCTAATATACTTAACTATCACCCGTCATGATATATGTTTTGCTGTGAACCAGGTAAGCCAATGTTGGTCGGAGTAAATAAGAGAAGAGGTTTGAGAGGCTTATTCTGAAGTTTGGGATCAAAAGAAGGTGGGTGCAAAGTTAGGGCAAGTGTACGGACGGTACGGCCTGTACGGCCGACCATACGGACCACTCGACCCAAATGACTTTAAACCCGACCTAAACTCATTTTGGTTATGTGCAAAATCCGAGTCAAGTTGTACGGATGGACCTTGTCCGTACAACCCTTGGTCCGTACATCCATGGCCGATACTTGGACATCAAGGCAAAGAGAAGGCAAGGTAAACTGATGAGGTAAAAGGGAGAAGGTTAACTCAGGTGGTTACTCGGTAAAGAAGTGGCTCGCGGATAAGGAGAGTAAGCTTGACCTAGACAGCCTCTCCCGAGCTGGAAAGGTGAAGGCATCTAGTCAAGATGCCAAAGGCATCTCGCCCCTAAGCCACAAGTTCAAAACCAGGCGCGCTCCCCTCCTTGACCGGCCACTTCTCTTCCTTTATGTCCATTCCTTTAGTATCATTTTTAAAGCCTCTATATAAGTGTAAACACCTCTCTGATTAATCAAGCAAGCAATTCTCGAGTCTCTTTCTTATTCTCTCTAATGTTCTTGGTGTTCTTCATATCGAAATGGTTTCTTAACCAAGTCTAAAGCTTTTAGTCTCCAAATCTCTTTTAGTCTCTCTTAATCTCTTTTCCATCCGTTCATTCTCTGTTTCTACTCAATCTTTCATGGTATCAGAGCCAGGTTCTCATAAATCTGGGTTTTGATTTTATCTCTCTCGAAGATTGCTAGTACTCATGATAAAACGAATGCTTATAGTCACTCTAAGAATGCTGGTTTATCTCATAGTGCTTGTAGCATGTCCAAACCATTGATAGTTGATTCAGGAGCATCTCATCATATGATTAGTGACACTAGTCTGATTAGAGATATTGAACCTGCGCATGGACATGTTATGATAGCTAACGGTGATAGAATTCCAATAAGGGGTATAGGCAAGCTTATATTGTTTGATAAAGAGTCTAGATGCTTCTACATGCCTGACTTTACTTCAAACTTGTTATCAGTTAAGAAATGCACTAATGATTTGCAATGCAATGTGATCTTTAGTCCTAAGGATGTGAAGTTTCAGGATATTGAGAGCAGTCGGTTGATTGGGAAAGGAGTTACAAAAGGAGACCTTTACTTGCTTGAGGAGCTTACTTCTTTACCTGATCATAGTTGTTCATTTACTTCTGTTTCTGCTTCCGGTTTAAATAAGAATGCTTTGTGGCATGCTAGACTAGGACATCCTCATGTTAGAGCTTTAAGCTTAATGGTTCAAGGTGTTATGTTTGAGAATAATGATTGTGAAGCTTGTATCTTAGGCAAGCATTGTAAAACTGTGTTTCAAAAGTCTTCTACTATCTATGATCACTGCTTTGATGTAATTCACTCGGATGTTTGGACCGCACCTTGCTTATCTAGGGAGAACCATAAGTACTTTGTCACATTCATAGTTGAGAAGTCTAAATACACCTGGATAACCTTGATTCCATCTAAGGATAGAGAGCTTGATGCATTTAGAAATTTTCAAGCATATGTGACTAACCATTTCAATGCTAAGCTGAAATTTTTTAGATCAGATAATGGTGGGGAATATACCAGTCAAGCCTTCCAGCAGCACCTATCCAAGCATGGAATTCTCCACCAAACGAGCTGCCCTTACACCCCACAACAGAATGGAGTTGCTGAAAGGAAGAACCGGCACCTTATGGAAGTTGCTATGTCCATGATGTTCCAAGCTAATGTGCCAAAGAGGTTTTGGAGTGATGTGGTGTCTACTGCTTGTTATCTGATAAATCGAACCCCAACTAAGGTTCTTGAAGATCAATCACCCTTTGAGGTGTTGAACAAACATAGACCAGCCTTAGATCATATCAAGGTCTTTGGTTGTCTATGTTTTGTTCATAAACCGGGGGAGCTAAGAAACATGTTGGAGGCCAAGAGCACAATGGGGATGTTTATTGGTTACTCACCTACTCAGAAAGGGTACAAGTGTTATGATCCAGCAACCAGAAGGGTAGTGGTGTCTAAAGATGTGAAGTTCGTGGAAGAACGAGGGTTCTATAAGGAGAAGAACCAAGCAGAACTCAAGGATTTGCGTCTGACAAGGCAGCCAATTTAAGGATAATTTTGGAGAATCTTGGGATTAACTTATCCCAGGATCCAAGGAGTGGGGGAGGACAACAACAAGAAGGTCCTCCCATGGATAATGAGCAAGAACCCCACCTTGATCATGAGGGGGGAAATGAACCAGAGGAGCAGTATGATGAAGGCTCCACACATGATCAAGGTATGGATCACGGTGATGAAGAAGTTGGAGATGGAAACCATGAAGAAGAAGAGGTCGAGGAGGCTCAACCAGAAGCAACTCAAGAAGTTCAACCTTTGAGAAGGAGTATGAGGGTGAGAAGAGATCCATCCAACTGGATCAACACTCGGGTATACTACAATGCCCAAGCAGTAGCACATCCAAGTCAGGTGGTATGCTCGTTTACCAAGTTCCCAAAAGAGCATTGTGCTTTCATCACGAGTTTGGATGAAAGTCAAGTTCCATGGACCTATGAAGAAGCCATGAAGGATGATAAGTGGAGAGCCTCTGTGGCTGATGAAGCTAATGCTATGATTAAAAAACGAGACATGGTATGAAAGTGAGCTTCCTAAAGGGAAGAAAGCAGTGACCAGCATGTGGACATTCACCATCAAGTTTCTGCCAAACAGGAAGATAGATAGAAGGAAGACAAGGCTGGTGGCTAGATGCTTTTCTCAAACGTATGGAGAAGACTATCTTGACACCTTTGCTCTTGTGGCTAAACTTCACACCATCTGGATTGTTCTATCAGTGGCAACCAATCTGAGATGGGATCTTTGGCAAATGGATGTCAAGAATGCATTTCTTCAAGGAGAACTTGAAGAGGAGGTTTACATGAAGCCACCACCTGGTCTTGAGAGTCTTGTGAAACCAGGAAATGTGCTGAGATTGAAGAAGGCTATATATGGCCTAAATCAATCGCCTAGAGCTTGGTACAACAAGCTTAGCACCACTCTGAATGGGAGAGGCTTTAGGAAGTCTGAATTGGATCACACCCTCTTCACTCTCACCACAACCTCAAGTATTATTGTCCTCCTTGTTTATGTTAATGATATCATCATAACAGGAAGTGACAAAGAAGGTATACAAGACACTAAAGACTATCTAAAATCTGTGTTTGAAATCAAAGACTTAGGGGAGATGAAATACTTCCTTGGAATTGAGATATGTATATCCAAGGAAGGCTTGTTCATGTCCCAGAGGAAATACACTCTTGATCTTTTGAAAGATGCAGGTAAAATTGGTGGGAAGACAGCTAGAATGCCATTGGAGGATGGGTACAAAGTACCACGAGAGGGGGAGATTGAGAACAGCCAATACCTTGAAGACCCTAAACTTTATAGGAGGATGGTTGGTAAGTTAATTTACTTAACCATTACCCGTCCTGATATCTGTTTTGCTGTGAACCAGGTAAGCCAACACATGCAAGAACCAAGGGAACATCACTGGAGGATGGTGGACCGAATCCTAAGCAACCTCAATAGATCACCAGGCCAAGGAGTATGGATGGGGTGTAATGAGAACACTGAAGTGGTGGGATATTGTGATGCAGATGTTGGAATAATGAAAGAAAGAGAAGAAGAAGAAAAGATGGTTGAAGAAACAATCTGGATCAAGCAGAATTGACTTGCAAGTAAAGACGAAGGCTGTCCATACACCACTTGACCTAACCTGACTTGCAAGGCAAGGAAGGTGTTTGGGAAACTCTTGGACGTGGCCAAAGCTCCAGAAACCTAAGGATACTTGGTTTGAATTCAAATGGAAGGAGCTGGTCTGATTTGGACAAGAAAATATCACATGTGGTACATAAGAATAAGGACTGACCTGTCACTATCACACCAAGCTGAGTGTGCCCTCTTCCTCCAGTCACTTTCTCTTCCTCTGGACGTGCCAGACTGTCCATGCCACAGCCTGCTCCTTACCAGTCTGCCCCAACCAGTTCTGAACCTGCTCTGATCTCTCTTTCTCTACAAAATTAATTATTTAAGTTTTTCATGTTTAATTAGTAGTTTAATGTGTTTGTGTGTCATGTGAGTGTCTTGTAACTTGGCTATAAATCTCCCACATGTAAGCCACGAAATGGCTAAGGAGAGTTGAGCCTCCTCCTTCACTTATTCTCTGGTTCACAATCTCTCATACACTCTCATATTCTCTCTAAGTCTCAGACACTCTCTCATACTCAAAAACTCTTTTAATCTCTCCATACTCTCATACTCTCTGAAGTGATAAGTTAATTCTTTCATTCAACAAATCTCTGGTTACTTTATTCTCTCAATCTCTTATTCTCACAAACTCTCAAATACTCTCACTCATAATTTCGTCCATCCTTTTCTCTGGTCCATACTAAACCAGAAGATCACAAACTCTCCATAACCCCATCATTCTCACTCAACTCTCAAAAACACTCTCTCTTTGATTTTCATTTTTTCTGGTCCAAAGTAAACCAGAAACTGACTCTCTTCACCAAAATCATTATCCATTTAATTCTCACCAATTTCTTTCTATTCTCACATGGTATCAGAGCTACAAGCACCTGAAAACCTTTCTTACTTCCGCAAATGAATCTCTGTTCAAGTTTCTCTTTAAAATCTTCTTGGTTACATCCTTTTATCCTCTGGTCCAAAGGTCTTCCAGGAGGGAAGAACCTCACCAGGACTCAAGATAGAGGAGTATCTCATTCTATGGAACTCAAGAAAGCTTCAACTCAGTTCAGCAAGCTTCATCAAAGGCCAGTTTAAAATCCAATCTCCTGCAAAACCAGTAGGAACATTCTTTTGTCCACTGGTCCAAAACTCTCCAAGATGGAGAAAACAAATGAAGTGGCGACCCCAAAGACTTCCAAGGGTCCAAAGAAGATACCAAAACACCTCCTCTTGTCCAAAATTCTGAAGAAAACCCAGGGAGAAAATAATTTTTGGAGCAAGGTCACTGAAGAAGCTTCAAAGCTTGGTTGTTCAAACTATTCTCTGGGAAACAAAACTAAAGCTCTTTATTTGATCCCCAAAACCCACGACCAGCAAGAGGACATGAGGTGTTTAAAGTGTGTACCTGACCTGAAGGAAGGAATTAGTAAGAAGAGGTGTTGGATATACAATCTACACCTCAAACCATTTCAGTTTCACTAAGCCCCCATGGGCTGGAGGTTCAAGAAACCAGCTCAGGTTCTTGATAAGCTGTGCCTCCTTAAAATAAAGAGCAAGAAGCCCATGTGTTCAGAGCCTACAGAAGTACATTCCTGACCATGGAGAGATTGCCCACTACCCAACAACACTTTGGACACTGATTGTGTTCATTAACTCCCAAGATGGTAGAGAGGAAGATTGGTACTGTGGAGAGATTGATCAAGAGGTCTTACCTAAAGCCAAGAGGGTGAACAGGACGTTCCTCAAGAGAGAAAGGCCACAATTCAAGCCAAGAGGGCTGTGGTCTCAAGGTGTTGGCTATCATTGGCTCTCAACTTCAAGCTTGGCCATATACTCTCATTCTCTGGTCAAGCTTGAGGAGGGGTGTTAATCAGAAGCCAATGACCCACTTTTGAAGCTGAAGCAAAGGAAAAAATGGAGTAGACCAGGGATATACTTGGCTGAGCAAAGAGAAGGCAGTTCACTGAAAAGATGGCAGCTAACTCTTTGCAAAGTCCCCTATAAAGTCAGTTCTACAAGTCATGTCGCAAGGCCATTATGAAGAAGGATGAAGTGAGGAATTCAAGTGCAAGCCAGGAGGGCAGACACTCCTCATTATTATCCCAAAGACATGTTGGCTTGATCTTAACCAATGAAGAAGGCAAGAACTCAGAAACAAGGGGGAGACAAGATGTGAAATAAGAAGAAGGTTCAAATGGAACCAATTGAGTGTGAAGCAGCAAAGGAGTGGCGCCCTTCCTGGCCAATAAAGTTATCTAAACCTAGGGTCGATTGCTTGTAATTAGGTTTTTAATGAGGCAAGTAATCTCAGTTCTAAGCTTGTCCAAGGAATCCTATGGTCAAGCTTGAGGGGGAGTGTTGGAATAATGAAAGAAAGAGAAGAAGAAGAAAAGATGGTTGAAGAAACAATCTGGATCAAGCAGACTTGACTTGCAAGTAAAGACGAAGGCTGTCCATACACCACTTGACCTAACCTGACTTGCAAGGCAAGGAAGGTGTTTGGGAAACTCTTGGACGTGGCCAAATCTCCAGAAACCTAAGGATACTTGGTTTGAATTCAAATGGAAGGAGCTGGTCTGATCTGGACAAAAAAATATCACATGTGGTACATAAGAATAAGGACTGACCTGTCACTATCACACCAAGCTGAGTGTGCCCTCTTCCTCCAGTCACTTTCTCATCCTCTGGACGTACCAGACTGTCCATGCCACAGCCTGCTCCTTACCAGTCTGCCCCAGCCAGTACTGAACCTGCTCTGATCTCTCTTTCTCTACAAAATTAATTATTTAAGTTTTTCATGTTTAATTAGTAGTTTAATGTGTTTGTGTGTCATGTGAGTGTCTTGTAACTTGGCTATAAATCTCCCACATGTAAGCCACGAAATGGCTAAGGATAGTTGAGCCTCCTCCTTCACTTATTCTCTGGTTCACAATCTCTCATACACTCTCATATTCATTATAAGTCTCATACACTCTCTCATACTCAAAAACTCTCTTAATCTCTCCATACTCTCATACTCTCTGAAGTGATAAGTTAATTCTTTCCTTCAACAAATATCTGGTTACTTTATTCTCTCAATCTCTTATTCTCACAAACTCTCAAATACTCTCACTCATAATTTCGTCCATCCTTTTCTCTGGTCCATACTAAACCAGAAGATCACAAACTCTCTCCATAACCCCATCATTCTCACTTAACTCTCAAAAACACTCTCTCTTTGATTCTCAGTCTTTCTGGTCCAAAGTAAACCAAAAACTGACTCTCTTCACCAAAATCATTCTCCATTTCATTCTCACCAATTTCTAACTATTCTCACAGCAGATTGGGCAGGAGATAGGGCTGATAGGAAGTCCACTACCGGCTATTGCACATTTATTGGAGGAAACCTTGTCACTTGGAAAAGCAAGAAGCTGAAGGTGGTCTCCTGTTCAAGTGCTGAAGCTGAGTATAGAGCCATGTTGAAGCTGACAAATGAATTGGTGCGGATCAAAGGGATACTAAAGCATCTAGGCGTTGAGCAAGCCGCACCAATGACTATGCATTGTGAAAACCAGGCGGCTATCCACATTGCAACCAACTCTTTGTTTCACGAAAGAACCAAGCACATTGA
>CAJHQP010005222.1:0-47842 GCA_905132765.1 Moricandia arvensis | reverse complement strand
ATTGCATGTCCATATGAACTGATTGCACTCTGGCCGCATATAGAAATCACATGTTAGGAATATCTTGGTTGAATGATTTGATTGCTTGGTCGAGAGACATGATTGCCTTATGGTCGTATGGTTTGAAACCTAAAATTGATTGATATATGATTTCAGATGTCGAAAATCAACAACTTGGATTTTGCTGTCATAAATCTCTTTGGAGATAATTATTTATAGTGGGTATTGGATACAAAGATTATCCTAAAGTCAAAAGGACTTGGTGAATGTATCACAGAAGGCAATAATGCTAATGAGAAAGATAGATACAAGGCAATATTAATTATTTGCCATCATCTTGTTGAGAGTCTCAAAGATCAGTATCTGACTATTGAGAATCCTCTAGACCTTTAGAAAGAGTTAAAAACGAGATATGATCACCAAAGAACGGTGTTATTACCAAAAGCTCTATTTGATTGGAGGAATCTCATAATCCAAGACTACAAGTTCCGTGGATGAGTATAACTCAACACTATTTAAGATTGTTTCTTAAATAAAACTGTGTGGTGAGGTTATAACAGATAATGATATGTTAGAAAAGATATTTTCCACCTTCCACACAAGTAATGTGTTGTTACAACAACAATATCGTGAAAAGGGCTTCAAAACTGATGAAGATCTGATTTCATGCCTATTGCTAGCTGAGCAAAACAATGAGCTGTGGATGAGAAACAGTGAATTGAGACCTCTTGGACCAACTCCATTACCTGAAGCCAATAAGGCCACAAAATAAACGAAGGAAACCAATGAAAGTAACCATGTCCAGAATAGACTACACGACCATGGCCGTGGTGGATGGAATGGTCGTGGTCGAGGCCACTACAATTCATATGGTCGTGGTTACAACTCGGGTCGTGGCCGAGAGAACCACTATAACCGTGGTCGTGGACCCAATTTCGGCCATGGTCGAGGGCGAAGAGTCTGTGGTATGTCTTTTAAACCACAACACTCGACCAAATCAGTGTGCCACAATTGTGGAATGAGTAATCATTAGGATAAGAACTGCAGGACTCCTAGACATTTAGTTGACCTTTACCAAGAGAGTACAAAAGGTAAGAATCCTGAAGCCCATTTGGTCCAAGATGACAATGGTGATTTCGACCATGATCAAGATGATCTTAAGAATTATGAAACATCTGATTGTCTAAAAGAATAGTTGATTTCAACATATTGTTTGTGTGCTTTGATTTACTTTATGTTTCTTTGACGTAATGATTTCTTTGAGTTTATTTTATTGTTATGTCTGAATTTATACTTAATAAGATGAATGATTTTTATTTGATATAATGAAAGATGATATGAGCATACTTATTGTGGACAGTGGGTCAAACCACACCACTCTTAAAGAGAAAAGATACTTCATAGACTTGACCCTTCAAAATGCCAATATAAGTACCATTGCAGGTATAGCCAGCCTAATAGAAGGCCACGGCCAGGCAAGTATCCTTTTGCCTAATGTCACATATCTAGAGATATCTGATGCTCTATATTCACTCAACTCTAAGAGAAGCTTATTGAGTTCAAATATATAAGATTGAAAGGTTTCCATATTGAAACAATGGCGAAGGAACAAAGAATTCCTTTAAATAGTAGAGCACGCCCAAGACCATAAGAAAGTGGTCGAGACTATACCTGCATTCTCTATTGGTCTTTACTATGCCAAGACCAATATGATAGAGGCTAATGCCACAGTAAACAAAAGGTTTACTGATGATTTCACTTTATGGCATGACAGGCTTGGCCACCCTGGTTCAAACATGATGTGTAAACCGATAATGATTACAAAAGGGCACATCTTGAAAGAAAGAAGTGTTATCCCAAAGAATCTCACGTGTGTAGCGTGTACACAAGGGAAACTCATTGTTTTGCCATCACCAGTCAAAGTGACTAAGGAAACAATAAATTTTCTGAAAATAATACAAGGTGAGACCAATACACCCACATTGTGGGACATTTCGATATTTCATGGTCCTTATAGATGCATCGACCAGATGGTCACAAGTATGCTTATTGTCCACAGGAAATTTGGCATTTGCAAGATTACTTGCTTAGATAATCAGATTAAGAGCTCACTTTCGAGACTTTCCTTTAAAGACTATACGTCTAGATAATGCTGGTGAATTCACATCCCAAGCTTTTAATGATTATTGTATTTCCATGGAGGTAAGTGTGGAACATAATGTGGCACATGTCCATACTCATAACGACTTGGCCGAATCATTCATTAAAACAATATAGTTGATTGCTCGACCATTAAGGTCGAAACTCCCAGTATCAGCTTAATACGCATCAGGTCATCTAGTGAGCATAGATATTCCCCATCCCAATTAATCACGGGTCATGAGCCAGACATATCCTATCTAAAGACATTTGGATGTGCAGTCTATGTACCAATTGCTGCACCACAGAGGACTAAGATGGGACCTCAAAGGAGGATGAGAATATATGTTGGATATGATTCTCCCACCATAATCAAATACCTTGAGCCGACCACGGGTGATCTATTGAAGGCAGGTACGCAGACTCACACTTTGATGAGTCCAACGATCCAACATTAGGGGGAGATAATAAGCTAGTAAAAGAAATTGAATAGAATCAACCATCATTGTCTTGGCTAGATCCTCAGACTAAAAAATGTGAAATAAAAGTCCAAAAGATTATACATTTACAAAAGCTAGCTAATCAATTTCCAGACTCATTTGCTGACCCAAAGAAAGTGACTAAGTCATATTTACCAGCTTGTAATGCACCTGTACAAATTGATGTCCAAGAGAGACAAAATCAAGTTGCTACAGAGTCTAAGACACGTTTGAAACGTGGTAGACCAATAGGTTCCAAAGATAAGAATCCTCGGAAATTAAAGAAAGGTGCTAGAAATGAATCTGAGGTCGAACACCCCATGGTCGAACCAACCATGGCTGAACCCACCATGGTCAGACCGGACCTGGCCGACCTTGATTCGGTCGAACCTGCGATGGTTGAACCAGACAATGCCGCGGCTGAACCACACGTACCAACCAATGGGCTTGGGACGCCAAACTTCATGGTCCTGATAATAATGAGATTTCAATCAATTATATCATGTCTGGAACACAATTGAACTGAAAAGATGTCGAGATTGATGATTTATTTGCATACAAGGTAGTACTTGAACTTATGGATTTAAACGCGGATCATGAACCCACTTCTATATTAAGTGGAAAGAAGCCATAAACGTGGAGTTAAACTCTTTAAAGAAGAAAAATATGTTTGGTCCAATAATAAGGACACCATATGATGTTAAACCAGTTGGATATAAGTGGGTCTTTGTGAGGAAGAAAAATGAACATGGTGAAGTCGTAAGATATAAAGCAAGGCTTGTTGCACAAGGATTCTCACAGAGACCATGCATAGATTATGAGGAGACATACTCCCCTGCGGTGGATGCTACTACATTTTGATTTCTAATAAGTCTGGCCATAAGAGAGAAATTGGATTTACACATAATGGATGTAGTAACAACATACTTATATGGCCCACTGGATAATGAGATATATATATGAGAGTTCCAGAAGGTATTGAGTTCAAAGATAAGAAAAGTTCTCGAGAACAACAATGCATTAAACTAAACAAATCTCTTTATGGATTGAAACAAATTGGCCGCATGTGGTATAATAGACTAAGTGAATACTTAGTGAAAGAGGGCTATAAGAATGACCCAATCAGTCCATGCATATTCATAGAGAAATTCGAAAATAAGGGATTTGTGATCATAGCATTTTATGTTGATGATTTGAATATCATAGGAAACTCTAAAGAGATTTCCTAAATAGTTGAATATCTCAAAAAAGAGTTTGAGATGAAATATCTTGGAAAAACAAAGTTTTGTTTGGGATTACAGCTTGCGTACATAAACAATAGAATCCTTTTGCATCAAATGACATATACAGATTATGTACTCAATAAATTTAATACGGACTAGTCTCATCCATTATCATCGCCCATGGTCGTAAGGTCTCTTGGTCCGGACACTGACCCATACGGTCCAAAGAAGGACGATGAAGAAATTCTTGGTCCAGAAGTGCCATACCTTAGTGCCATAGGATCCTTAATGTATTTGGCCAGCCACACTCGAACATATATATGTTTTGCAGTAAATATACTATCTAGATTTAGTTCATGTCCGGCCCAAAGGCACTGGAATGAGATTGAACGCTTACTTCGTTACCTACAAGGAACGAAAGATCTTGGTTTATTTTATACTAACCAATCCAAAGAAGGTTTAGTTGGTTTTGCTGATGCAGGTTACTTATAAGATCCACAGAATGCTCGATCTCAGACAGGTTATGTTTTCACACAAGGTGGTACGGCTATAAGTTGGCGATCCATGAATAACACAATACACGAATAACACAATACACGAATTATCCTTTCTCTCTCTCTAAGTTTTACAACATGAGACAGGTTATGCAGATTCGTTGAAGATGATCAAAAATTCAATTGATTGGCCTTCTTTCAAATTGGAATTCTTTTTATCATTAGGGATCAAACTAAGATGTTTAGCCTTGTTCAAATTTCTCATAATTTAAAGATATGTGCAGGCTCTTTTTTATTTTAAGAAATGCGAACATGATGTTCTGTATTTTCCTATGTAAATTCATACATAGGAGTCGATTACTTTCTATTTCAAGTTAACATTGTTAACTGTAATATATATGGATTCAACTCCATGTTAGCCGATGGTTATGTTGGGACAGAGCAAACCGGTCATACGGTTTCGTATTGGCGATATCTTGGAGTATAAGTTAGGAGATCTTATGTGTTGTTATGGATAAGTATGCAGCAGAGGATAAGTGTAAAGTAGTTGGGGTATATTCTTTGTGTAGTTATCAATCGATGTAGCATATATATGTGCGTTGTAACGTGATCAATAATAGATTCTCAACTCTTTCTTCCTAACTTTACACTCCAAAGGATCAATTCGCACAAAATTTTCAATAAGAGTGATACTGAGAGAAGACAAGTGAATGGTATAATTGTGAAAGTAGTAACTAAACGAGAATGCAAAAAACGATGTAGATTTAGGTTAAAAGGAGGGAGGTATAGGGTGATGATTATTCCAACACACAAGACTTATCATTCCATCTATTGCTGATCACAATAATCGAACATCAACATCCTACTTCTTTGGTGTCACCGTAATAAATATCATGAATTGGAGAATCCACAATATATAAATCCATTCAAATATTAAATCCCTTCAAAAGTCCACATTTACATATACTCCAACATACATACGATAATGACACCAGCTCCTTAATATTTCAACCTCTTATTCATGACCAAAATGGAAGAATCGCATACGAGCTATCAACAACCTACTCATGAACTAAACATAGAAGAGTTCATATATAAACATACTTTGAAATATAGTAGTTGTTTACAATATAAAAGTAAAATAGTTTTAAGTCTTAACATAGTGTCTACACCTATTCAAATGCTTTTTAACATTTGTCAACACGAATTCATATATAAACAAACTTTCAACTAGAGTTATTGTTTACAATATGAAAATGAAAGAATTTTAGCTTCCTAACATATTGTCTACACGTATAACAATATTAATTCATTGTGACACTGCTCATTTTCTCTTCAAGTTCAAGGTTTACAGCTTACATTTGAACCAAATAGGTATTATAAGTTAATTTTGATCATATATTGTCTACTAGTCTTCGTAAACCTACTGTCACTTTCAATCACATTAATTTTTTCTATTAACTCCTTATTCAAACATATATATATATATAGATATATCTTCATATAGTTTTTGTTTACAAAATGAAAATAATTTTTTTTAGCTTTTGAATATAGTGTCACACGCATTGAAATGCTTCCAAACATATGTGAAAAAGAATTCATATATAAACAAACTTTCAAGTATAGTTGTTGTTTACAAAATAAACGTAAAAGAATTTTAGCTACCTAACATAGCATTGTCGTGAAATAATAATTATTATGTTAACTTTGTATCTATATATACATATATAGATATATATGTATATATAGATATATATGTATATATAGATATATATGTATATATATATATAGTTAGGTAGCATATATATACATACGACAATGTGGTTACGTTTAGTTTATATAAGTATACAAAAATTTAGTATATATAGAAACATATATGAAATATTAATTATTATGTTTATTCATATATATATATATATCATATTTATACATACGGACAATGTGGTTAAGTTTATAAAAAATTTACAAAAATATAATATATATAGAAGCATATATGAAATATCTCAAAAATGATTTGACCCATTTGACCCGTAAACGTGATTTGCGATCTTACATTTAATGATTACTTGGAGTAGTGTCCAAGTTCTCTTGTTTCTTTTTTTTTGTCCAAGTTCTCTTCTAATACATCAACTTCTGAAGAAACGGGAAGTAGATACTAGAATTATTCTCTTGAATTATGTATATCAAATATGGAATGTCCTAAATTTTTGTATTTTAGTTAATACAGTGATATACTGTCGTGGCTTTTGGTGAACGATGTTAGACCTGCATATTTTATCCGGACTCAAAAAAACGAATCGTAATCTTTCCGAAATAACTGGTTTGGATCGGCTACGTATAATGCTCTTTTACCTTATTGGATCTTCTTGTAGAGGATCCACGAGTCTAATATCCAACTTGATCCGAACCCGAACCCGAAATTTAATGTGGTACCCAAATTTTTTAAGACTAAGTAGTTGCCCACAATTATATGGATACAAATAATTTTTAAAATTTAATATAATATGACAGTTGTTATTTTTTGACAAGTAATATAATTTTATTCTATAAAAGAAATGTGAATTTTAATTATTGTATATATTCGTTTATTTAGTTTATTTTTATTATTTTAAACATTTTAAATATAAAATATGCTTTTGTAGTATTTTTAGATTGTTTAATCAGTAACTAGAGTTAAAATATTTTATGGATGCTAAAAATGTAATTTTTAATAAATACCATATGCAGTTTTGATTTTTGTATTTCTAAAAATAATATATACATAATAACTTAAATAATATTTTCTAAAAATGATATGTACATGATAACAAAAATAATGATTTCTAAAAATGATATGTACATGATACCAATTTTTGAAATCACAAGATAATTTCATCGGCTAATATAACTTAGATTAATTCACCATGTGAATTATTTTACGTCAAACATACAAAATTTTGATATAAACAACCAAACAATTCTGGTTAGTAAAAGTTTTAAAACATTAGAGACAACTTTCAATAAAATGATTCAGATAAATAAAAACAGTTAGACTAAAAGTCATGAAAATTAAGAGAGAGCAATGAAAATGGCGATCTAGGGTTTTCATGTTTAATCGAAGATGGAGTTTTGGGAAGCAACCGGGTTCGCGACGAGAATCGGTTTTCTATTCATCAGAAGGCGGCGATGAATCTTGGATTAACCTTGATTACGAGGAGGTACATGGGGGATCCGAGTCGGGAGATCGTACGATTACTCTTATCAAAGGAAATAAAGGAAAAGGAAACAGATCTTCGATGAGATCTGGACCGGAGATTCGAAGCTGTGTCATCCTCAGGACGAAATCGTTATCACACAACGGTATGATCTTTATTGATTTTCAACAGGATTTGAGGTTTGTGGGCACCAAAATCGGAAGATTAGCAACTGATTTTAATCGATTTGCCAGTTCGAAAATTAATGAAGAGAACATTTATGGGATTCGCTTGATGTTTCTGGAAATCTTCTTTTCAACTTCAGCTTTGAGTAAGGCTGATTACGATTGCACGATAAATGGAGATGCGAATAGGGGAAGGGGTAATAAAGGTACAAATCTTTGGAGTGGGGAGAAAGGCACTCTAGCTTTCTATAAATTCACCCTGTGTTCATCGAAGGCTTACACCAAGTTTCATTTTTCTAATACGTCTTCTGCTCTAAAGGTTGTGGGGTGTTGGCTTATTCTGTCTACCATGTCGCAGGCTATGTATCTGGGTAAGGCGGGGGAAAGGAGGCTAGGGGATGGGAACAGGAAGCGATTGAAGATCATAGTACCACATTTTGACAACTCTGCGCTCATCAAGAGCTATTCCAAAACAATTATCGGGAGGTGTATGAATCCAAAAAAGCAAGACATCAAGGTTTGGTCGTTACGCTTCCAAAAATTTGGAATATGGTAGAGAGTGTTGCTGGTGCCGACTTGGGGTTGGGAAGTTTCAATTTGATTTCGAGAACGAGGAGGACATGGAGACATTTTCAAGAAGCAGCCGTTTCATTTCAACAACTGGATGGTGGCACTAGCAAGATGGCAACCTAGGATGGCTCACACCTTCCCATCGGAAATTACGTTCTGGGTAAACGTACTTGGTATTCCCTTGGAGTTTTGGGCTTATCAAACTTTCGAGAGTATAGGCAATGGGATAGGGAGAATAGTGACGGTAGACCTGGATGTGAAGAGAGTCCAAGTAGTGATTGATGCGGTTCAAGAACTTTGTTTTGAGACAATGAACAATTTCACAGGGGGAGAGTTTCATGAAGAGGAGGAGGCTCTGGTAAAACTCAAATATGAAAAACTCTTTGAATATTGTGAACTCTGCTTCAGTCTTTGCCATGACATTGGGAAGTGCTATCTCAATCCACAACAATCCGAGAAGAAGAAAGAAATTCGGCAGAATAATAGTGGTAACTACGAAGATCGTGCTAGGAGCTATAAAGGGGTCGTCATCAATGCCAATGGGAATCAGAAAGGAAAGGATTATCATGAATACGTGGGAAAGGAGAAAGGAAAAATGGTGGAAGCAACAAAGAACACTTGGGTACAGGTAAAAGAGAGGGACAAAAGGAGAGGCTATAGCAGTTCCATTCACAAAGCGGAGGAGGAAAGGATTTGCTACAGAGCTTCAAGGACTGACAAAGGACATCATTCAGAGGACATATCTTGTGGTTCCCGTGGTCTAAGAAGGGAGAGGAGTCCGGTTGTGGGAGGTCATGAACTCGGAGAGGAAGGGGAGATCGTTAGTACTAATATGGAGGTCCCTCCGCCTGCATCTTCGGAACAACCATCCCTGGGGTTTCAAGCGGATTTGCTTGCTACCCAAGCAGAGCCAACAAAGGTAGTTTCTGATACTTTGGGAGAGACAGTAGGATTAGATAATGGTCAAGGAATGGAACTAGATCAGGAACCTGGGTTAGAAAAGGCTGTAATGGAACTGGTAGGGATTAACGGTAATATAGAACTACTGGAACAGGATAAGCTTGAGATGGATCTCCAGAGTTTTACGGAAGGGGAGAGCGACTTTGTTGAGAATACTGTAGAGGAAAAGAAGGAGGTGGTGGAGATAAACAAGACTGAGGTCGTAGTGGAGAAAGGAGGGATAGAGTCGAAAAAGGGTAAAAAACAGGGATCTCGCAGGAACTTGTTTAAGCCAACGGTTCATATTGGTGGATCCAGCAAAATGAGATTAGTTCAGGGGTTAATCTCCCCTTGCAAGGGAAAACAATGGTACACAATAGAGATAGTTCAAAGCAAGAGGAACATGGACCTTCAATTCCAAAGGTTGGTCTACTAAAAAACTAAGTTTATGATCCCGGTGGAAGCACAAGAGAGGCGATGGTGGCGAGTTCGGGTTTCTCAGTTTATTGTATTTCATGTTCTAATAAGCTCTTGGAGCATTTTATTCTTTTTCAGTCTTCTTTTGTTTTGGAATTTTATTGTTTGGAATAAAACTCATAGATTTTCTTGCTATTGGGTTTGTTTGGTTCAAGTGATTCCAAGACTGAGACGAAGGGTCCCATTTGGTGATCCTGGTTTGGCACAAAATTTTCACCTGGCTTGGGTATGGAGGGATTCGTGGAGTTTAAATGGGAAAGCCTCTCACCGTGGGAATTTCCAGAACTGGGGTTATTGGAATGGGTTTGAGGACCGAACCACCAATTCAATCTTGGTCTCATCAAACCAGATTGCGGGATCGTGGTTCTCTGGTCATGTTTCTTGCCCACCACAAAGACGAAAATGGCGAAGCATGAGAAGACACATGAATCTTTTAAGAGAATGGATAGAAAGGGGAATGAATGGTATAATTTTGATGGTACTAACTCAAGTCACGCGACTGCTAAGATACCATCTATGGGAAATCCTTGGCATAATTATGTGGGTGAGTACAGAGAGATTTATCAAGGAAAAGATCTGGTCCGCTGCATTACTTAGAGTCTCTTTAAACTCAATGCACAGGCTTGCAAGAGCAATCTCATAATGTTATCTTATGAAAGTTCTAAGTTGGAACTGTAGAGGGATGGGTAACAAATACACCATCAGTTATCTCAGGGAAATATAACATAAATATAGACCGGATTTTTTTGTTTTTATTGGAAACGAAACAAGATTTTAACTTTGTTCAAGGCTTTCAACTACATTTTGGATATGATAGATTGACAACAGTGAACCCAAACAGCACTAGCGGGGAATTGGCACTTTTTTATAATAACGAATTTAAAGTCAAAGTGCTTTACTCAAGTAATCGGATGATTGATGTGGAAGCCGAGATTCTGGGAAAACAGGTTTGTTTATGCTTTGTGTATGGGGATCCAGTGCAACGACAAAGAGGTCAACTTTGGGAGCGACTGACAAGATATGGCCTATCACGGTTGGAACTGTGGTTTATGATTGGCGATCTTAATTAGATCACAGGTAACCATGAAAAGAAGGGGGGACCCTACGTAGTGCAGGATCGTTCCTAGATTTCAATGCTATGATTAGGAATTGTGGTTTGGTGGAGTTACCGGCTAGAGGAAATCAAATGTTGTGGCAACGTAGACGAGGAAAAGAAATGATTAGATGTCGACTAGATCGGGCCTTAGCAAATGAAGAATGGTATTCTTTATTTCCGCATTCATATTCGGAATACCTAGGCATGATTGGATCGGATCACCGACCGATTGTCGTACATCTGGAAAGCATAGTTAAACAACGAAGGACCCAATTCCAGTTTGATAAGAGATGGTTAGGTAAAGATGGCTTGACGAAATCTGTAGACCGAGGATGGCAAGGTTCAGGAGCGATATTATGGATAAGTTTATAACAAAATTAGCAATTGTAAGCATGATATTGCGGCTTGGAGGAAACATAACCTCCCGTATGGGAAGGAAAAGATTGCAGAACTTCAGAAAGCGCTTGAAGAAGTACAAACAGATAATTCTAGGATGCAGGACGAAATAGTAGAAATTACTCGGAAACTTCAAGACGCCTATATGGATGAAGAGGACTACTGGAAACAAAAGAGCTGGTTTATGTGGCATACGTCAGGCAATCTCAATACTAAATTCTATCATGCACTGACAAAGCAACGCCAGGCCCACAATAAGATTGTGGGTTTATATGATGATTCAGGCCAGTGGGTTACCGAGGAAAAATGGATCGAAAATTCGCGGTGACATATTTTGAAGCGTTATTCACTTCTACTGATCCATCAGATTTTGACAGGTTTTTAGAAGATATAACACCGTCCATTACTCCTCAAAAGAACCGTTCTCTTCTAAGACACACAACAGAATCTGAGGTCAAGCAGGCTTTGTTTATGATGCATCCAAGAAAGGCTCTGGGACCGGATGGAATGACAACTCTCTTTTTTCAGCATTCGTGGCATATTATCAAGAAGGATTTAATCAATTTGGTCAATAATTTTTTTGGTTACAGGGAAAATGGATTTAAGGCTAAATGTTACCAACATATGCATGATTCCAAAGACGGAGAGACCTACGGAGATGACGGAGTTAAGACCAATAAGCTTGTGCAATGTGGGATACATGATTAATTGATTATCTCCAAGGTTTTGTGTCAGAGGTTAAAATGATATCTTCCTGAGCTTATTTCCGATACTCAATCGACATTCGTGGCTGGAAGGTTAATTTCGGATAATATCCTCATTGCTCAAGAAATATTTCATGGTTTAAGGGAAAACAAGGCTTGTCAAAACAAATATATGGCAATCAAAACGGGTATGAGTAAAGCTTACGATCGGGTGGAATAGAATTTTATTCAAGCTCTCCTTTACAAAATGGGTTTTGACACGCATTGGGTTCAACTTATGATGGGGTGTATCACTTTGGTTCAGTATCGAGTCTTACTGAATGGGATTCCTAAACGACATATTGTCCCACACCGTGGTCTACGTCAGGGAGATCCACTATCACTGTATCTATTCATTCTGTGTACGGAGGCACTAATTGTGAAATTTAAAAAAGTGGAAAGAAATAAACAACTTACGGGAATAAAGGTTGCAAGGACGTGTCCACCGATCTCTCATCTACTCTTCGCCGACGATAGTCTTTTTTTTTGCCGGGAAATCAAAGAAGAGTGTCAAACTATCATGTGTATCTTAAAGGAATATGAGGCAGTTTCGGGATAGCTCCTCAATTTCCAAAAATCCTCGATAGAACTTGGAGACAAGATTACTAAATCTGTCAGACAAGAAATGAGTGATATACTAGGAATACAAAATCTGGGAGGTATGGGGTCCTACTTGGGTATTCCGGAGAGTTTAGGAGGATCGAAAACACAAATGTTTAATTTCATTCAAGAAAGGCTGACTAGCAGGGTCAATGGTTGGACCTTTAATTTTTTTCCAAAGGGGGCAAAGAAGTAATTATCAGATCAGTGGTCACAGCTATATCAAATCATGTGATGTCCTGCTATCGCATTCCAAAGGCCAATACGAAGAAACTCACCAGTGCGGTGGTACAATTCTAGTGGAGTTCTAGGACGTAACTCATGAGGTTTACATTGGAAGTCCTGGAATAAATTGAGTAAATCCAAAGAGGAAGGGGGATTGGGTTTAAGGACATCAGGGATTTCAATACAGCCATGTTAGGGAAGCAATTTTGGCGATTACTCAAAAGACCAAATACATTGTTCTCGAGAGTTTTTAAAGGTCGTTATTTCAGGAATGCATCACCCTTTGAAGCGATCAAATCTTACTCACCGTCCTCTGGATGGCGAAGTATAGTATCAACAAGATCTCTGGTTAGCGAAGGACTAATCGAAAGGGTGGGAATATGATCATCTATATCAGTATGGAATGACCCCTGTCTCCCATCCAATCGCCCGAGATCAGCACAAAGTAATTTTTCAAAATTTTACCCGGACCTTATATTGGATTTGCTCATCAATCCAACTTCACGAACATGGAATTCGCAAGTCATTCGGACACTCGTGGATCCCTTTGATGCACAAATCATAGAAACCATCCCTTTGAGTAGAACGGTGATGCCAAATGCGGATGGGTGGCATTTCACAAAAAATGGGCAATACTCGATAAAATCTGGCTATCGGGTGGAACGCGTATATCCCGATATAGAAAAAGAGATTAACTTATTTGGTCCCTCACTAGTTCCCTTGAACGCGTTTTGCTGGAAGGTGCGCTGTCCACCCAAATTGAAACATTTTCTAGGGCAAATGATATCAGGATGCCTGCCAGTTAGGAAAAACTTACAATCAAAGGGATTCCAAGGAGCAATAGGATTTGAAAGATGCGGAGCATCAGAGGAATCAATTAATCATGTATTTTTTGATTGCCCGCCGGCGATCCAAGTATGGACACTTTCAAAAATTCCATCTCATCCTAATGTTTTTCCAACTCAGTCACTATTTATGAATATGGATCATCTTTTCTGGCGAGTCTTTCCACAGTTGGAAGATCATCAATATGCTTGGATACTATGGTATATTCGGAAAGGGAGAAACAATAAGATATTTAGTAATCTTGATATTGACCCTAGAGAAACTTTGCGGGTAGCAGAAATAGAATCAATCGTTTGGAAGGAAGCTCATGTGGAGAGTAAACATAGTGCATTTCAACACATAGGACCTTCAGAATCAACACTACCAATCATTCCAGGTAGGTGGTGCTTCATAGATGGGTCCTGGAAGGAAAATGCGATTTTTTCAGGAAATGGATGGTTTAGCACACTCGAAGGTTTCGATAGTTTGATGGGGGCATGAAACACCAGAACTCCCTTATCCCCTTTTCATGCAGAGGCAGAGGCTTTGATTTGGGCGATGGGGTGCATGAGGAATTTGCGACAATTTCAGGTGACTTTTGCAATGGATTGCCCCAACTGGTGAAGATGGTGTCAGAACCAGAGGAATGATCCGCTTTTGCGATTTACTTGGAGGATATATGGAACTTGCGAGAGCATTTTCACAGTGCAGAGCTCATTCATGTACCCATAACAAAAAACTTAAAGGCGGATAAGCTTGCACGGAGAGATAGCCAACAGTCGTCTTTTGTTGTTCACATGGATGGAGAAATGCGAGAGTTGTTTACAGAGTCGATGCGTCTGTAATTTTTCTTTCTGATAACAAAAAAACAGGTAGACACACCACACACACACACACACACACACTCACACACCCCCCCCCCACACACACACCCACACACACCCACACCCACACACATACACGCACGCAGGCACGCACACACGCAGGAACACACACGCACCCACACACACACACACGCACACACACAGAATATATATATATATATATATATATAAATATATATATATATATATATATATAAATATATATATATATATATATATATATATATAATTGATATGGTTTGTAAGTCAAGTAGAAATGAAGATTCATATTTGTATAATGCTTGTTATCTATAAAATACACAAATAACAAAAACTATTAGGTACTAATTTTATTTTAGTTATATATATAACATGCAAAAGAAAGTTTTTTAAAAAGTCTCTTTAACTGGGTTATCTGTAAATATCTATAAAATAATTTATACGTTTCGAGAATCGATATAAAAAATCATTTAAACATAAAATAATTTACCAGCTTTTACATTAAATATTGAATTTATAGATCTGTTAATGGAAAATCTTAAATATGTTTGTTAGCTAAAATTAATTTTATCTTTTTTTACTTTATATTATATCATATATAATATTTTATATTATTATCTATATAATACATAAGTAGTAAAAATACTAACCATTAACTGTATTTTTATTATTATTTACTCTCTCTTTCTAAATATAAATATTTTTAGTATAAAACATCAATATTAAGAAATTGGTTACTTTTCAGAAATGTCGTTTAATGTATATATTCAACCTATCATTAAAAAACATGTATTATTTTATTGGTTACACAATATTTAGTATATACAAAAGTGCATTGAAATATGAAAACAACTTATATCTTGAAACAAACTTTTCCCTAACACTACTTTATAATATGAAACAGAGGGAGTATAATATGCAAGGGAAAGTTTTTAAATTTCTCTTTTTATAATTGATTTTATCGAATGGACAAGATAATTTATAACACAAATACGAGCATTGATGATACAATTTTCTTAGATACATATTTCTGAAAATCATTATTAGTAAATATGATTTGTTTGATTATTGAGGTAAGTTAGTTCCTGATTTAGTTTTTAAACTAAACCAAATAAATTAAAAATTATCGACCAATCAAATTAAGAAAATTAATTAGATTGCTCTCCTATAAGTGATATATCAGCAAAATTCACATAAGTTACTTCTCAATTAATATATATGATGTTATGAACCGAGTGGATTGGTCATAACCTCTATATGGGTCATGGTCGATGGACCATGGTCGATGGGCTTGTGGTCGGCCCATCTATTACGGACACAAGTATAAACCAAGCCCATAAAGGTTTTGTAATCATAGTTAAAATAAGAATAGGGTTAGCCGACTTTGGGAAAATCTATTGCATGTTGGTTTTGGAGATTTTCTTTTTTCTATGTTTTGGGATATTTCCTTTTCTTGGTCGATTGTAATCCTTATATAAAGGAACCCCTTTACGCTTATGAATATACAAGTCACACACACGATCTGCTCTCTCCCTCTCTCTCTCTCTCTCTCTCTCTCTCTCTCCCTCTCTCTCTCTCTCTCTCTCTCTCTCTCTCTTTCTATTAGTTTACAACACGGTATCAGCACAATTGATTCCATAAACCCTAAGCTAAGAAGCCATCGATAGAGCCCTAGTCTCCTTCATCTCTTTGTCGATCAAAAACCCTAGGCGGCCAAGAAATTCCTTTTTGCTCAATCCAATAGAAAGAAAAGGAAACCCTAGTTCATCCACGAAGAACACAAGCAATCCGAGGTTCCATCCGTGTACCAAATCGATCCAAGCAATCCGAGGTTCATCCGATCAACCCATCCGTGCAACCCGATCTAAAGGTGGTATAATTCAAGTCAGTAAGAAACAAAGGTAACTCAATGAACCCTAGTTCCTAAAACATAAAAATCGAATGAACCTTGATCAAAACTAAAACCTAAAACCGATTTGGAACTTAGAAAGAAATTTTTAAGTTGATGGATAGATTGCTTGAATCATGGTTTAATTGTTTAAACCCTAATCAAATATTTTAATATGCAAATCAAACCCTAAACGACTTTTCTTGATTAAATTGATTGATTTGTGATTAGAGGTTGTTTGATTATTGATTTTCTCGATTTAAATTGCTATCTAGGTTGATTTAAAACCTAAACCTAATCGATTACGTGATAACCCTAAAATCCCTAATCGATTGAAACCCTAGAATTTCATACTTGATATTGTTTTGATTCAATTGTATTAGGTTGTTAGATTGATTGATAATCCATGTCTTAGGTTGATAGAATGATTCCTAATTCATATCTAAACCTTTAGACGATTGTTATGATTAGGGAATTATCCCTAATGTAAAATACTAACCCTAGAACCGTGTATGCCAAACCCTAGAATCATAAACCCTAATTCTTAATTGATCTTCTATGTGAGTTAGGTTGATAGATTACTTGATTAAATATTTTTTGGCCAAATTAAAACATTTTTTGGCCAAATTAAAACATGTATTGGTCGAATTTAACCCCTAGGACAACCGAACCTAGGCGATATGACCTTAAGACCCAATCCGACCATATAGACTTAGGACTCGACCATATTGTGATGCATTATATAAATTTGATTGTTTGATAAGTTTTGAACACTTGAAACATATAGATCACAACCTTGTTAGGATTGTTGCATCATCCATGGCCGTGTGGCGTTACTTATATAAGCTTGGTTGAATCGTTTGAATGCTTGGTCGATAGACTTGATTGATATATGATCGGATTGATTGAAATCTAAATTGATTGATATATGGTTTCAGATGTCGAAACTCAACAACCTAGACTATGCAGCCCTAAATCTCTCTGGAGACAATTACCTACAATGGGCATTGGATACTAAAATTATCCTTAAGTCTAAAGGACTTGGTGAATGTATCACAGAAGATAACAATACCAGTGAGAAAGATCGATACAAGGCAATACTCATTATTCGCAATCACTTGCTGAGAGTCTCAAAGATCAGTACTTAACAGTGAGAATCCTCTAGATCTTTGGAATGAGTTAAAATGAGATATGATCACCAAAGAACGGTGTTATTGCCTAAGGCATTATTTGATTGGAGGAATCTAAGGATCCAAGACTATAAGTCTGTGGACGAGTATAACTCAGCCTTGTTCAAAATTGTTTCTCTATTGAAACTATGTGGCGAGGTCATTACAGACAATGACATGTTGGAAAAGACATTCTCAACCTTCCATACTAGCAATGTGCTGTTACAACAACAATATAGAGAAAATGGCTTTAAGACCTATGCTGATCTGATCTCATGCCTACAATTGGCCGAGACTAATAATAATATTGATGAGGAACAGTGAAATGAGACCTCATGGATCAACCCCATTACTAGAAGCCAACAAGGCCACAAATGAGAAGAAACAAACTAAGGAAAGTAACCATGTCTGGAACAGATCACACGGCCACAACCGTGGTGGTTGAATGGTCGTGGTCGAGGGCAGCATAACTCATACGGTTGAGGCAGTTTCTCGAACCGTGGTCAAGGGAACCACTATAACCGTGGTCGTGGTCCCAGTTTCGGCCATGGTCGAGGCAGAGGTGGTCGTGGTACACCATTTAAACCACCACACTCGACCAAGTCAGCTTGCCATAGATGTGGTATGGGAAATCATTGGGCAAAGAATTGTAGGACTCCCAGGCACCTTGTTGACCTATACCAAGAAAGTATCAAAAGGAAAGAATCCAGAAGCCCATTTGGTCCAAGATGATAATGGTGATTTCGATCATGATCAAGATGATCTCATGAAATATGAAACTTCTGATTGTCTTAAAGAGTCTAGTTGATTTTGGCATCAAACCTTGTTTTGTTTTAGTTTTGTTTCATGTTTTCTTTGATATTATGTTTCTTTGCTATACTACTTGATTGTTTTGGTTTTAACTTTATAATAAGATGAATGGTTTTCTATTTGATAGAATGAAAGATGATACGAGCATACTGATTGTGGACAGTGGGTCAAGCCATACCATTCTAAAAGACAAAAGATATTTCATAAACTTGACCTTACAGAATGCCAATATAAGTACCATTGCGGGTATAGCTAGCCTTATTAAGGGCCACGGCCAGGCTAGTGTTTTGTTGCCTAATGGCACACACTTAGAGATAGAGAATGCTCTATACTCGCCCACTCTAAAAGGAGTTGTTAAGTTTCAAAGATATAAGGTTGAATGGATACCATATTGAAACAATGGGCGAAGGGAACAAAGAGTTCCTTCAGATTGTTGACCACAGCCAAGGCCATAAGAAAGTGGTCGAGACTATACCTACATTCTCTACTGGTCTATACTATGCTAAGACCAGTATGATAGAGGCTAATGCCACAGTGAACAAAAGGTTCACTGATGATTTCACTTTATGGCACGACAGGCTTGGCCATCCTAGTTCAAACATGATGCGAAAACTCATAATGAATACTAAAGGGCACATCTTGAAAGAAAGACGAGTTATCCCAAATAATCTCACATGTGTAGCATGTACACAAGGGAAACTCATTGTTAGGCCATCACCAGTCAAAGTGACTAAGGAAACTATAAACTTTCTGGAAAGAATCCAAGGAGATATATGTGGACCAATACACCCACCTTGTGGGACGTTTAGATATTTATGGTCCTTATAGATGCATCGACCAGATGGTCGCATGTATGCCTATTGTCCACACGAAATTTGGCATTTGCAAGATTACTTGCACATATCATAAGATTAAAGGCTCACTTTCCAGACTTTCCTTTAAAGACTATACGTCTAGACAATGCTGGTGAATTCACTTCCCAAGCTTTTAATGATTATTGTATGTCCATGGGGGTAAGTGTGGAACATAATGTGGCACATGTCCATACACAAAACGGCTTGGCCGAATCATTCATTAAAAGAATCCAATTGATTGCTCGACCATTACTTATGAGGTCGAAACTCCCAGTATCAGCTTGGGGACATGCAGTTTTACATGCAGCCGAGTTGATTCGCATCAGGCCATCTAGTGAGCATAGATATTCACCATCCCAATTGATTACGGGTCATGAGCCAGACGTGTCCCATCTCAAAACATTTGGATGTGCAGTATATGTACCAATTTCTCCACCACAGAGAACTAAGATGGGACCTCAAAGGAGGATGGGAATATATGTTGGATATGATTCTCCCACCATAATCAAATACCTTGAGCCAACCACGGGTGACTTTTTAAGGCCAGGTTCGCAGACTCTCACTTTGATGAGTCAAACTATCCAACATTAGGGGGAGACAATAAACTGGTAAAAGAAATAGAATGGAATTGTCCATCAGTGTCTTGGCAAGATCCTCGGACTAAAGAATGTGATATAGAAGTCCAAAAGATAATACATTTGCAAAAGCTAGCTAATCAGTTGCCAGACTCATTTGCTGACCCAAAGAAAGTGACAAAGTCACATATACCAGTTTGTAATGCACCAGTAAGAATTGATGTCCAAGAGAGACAAAGTCAAGTTGCTACAGAGTCTAACACACGTCTCAAACGTGGTAGACCAATTGGTTCCAAAGATAAGGTTCCTCGAAGGTTAAGAAAGGTGCAGGAAAGAAAACTGAGGCAATCGACATGGTCGACCCAACCATAGTCGAACCGACCGTGGTCGGACCAACCACAGTCGGACAGCCCATGGTCGAACCGACCATGGCCGAACCAATACCAGACCAGGTCGATCCGAATGGACCTAATAAGGATGTTTGGGACGCCAAACTTCCAGGTACTGAGGATATTGATAACAATGAGATCTCAATCAATTATCTTATGTCTGGAATGAAATGGAACAGAAAAGATGTCGACATAGATGATATATTTGCATACAAAGTAGCACTTGAACTTATGGATTTGAATGAGGAACAAGAACCCACGTCTATATTAGAGTGCACTCGTAGATCAGATTGCTTAAGTGGAAAAAGCCATAAACGAGGAGTTAAACTCTTTAAAGAAGAGAAATGTGTTTTGTCCAATAATAAGGACACCATATGATGTTAAACAATTGGATATAAGTGGGTCTTTGTGAGGAAAAGAAATGAACATGGAGAAGATGTGAGATATAAAGCAAGGCTCGTTGCACAAGGATTCTCACAGAGACCAGGAATAGATTATGAGGAAACATATTCCCCTGTGGTGGATGCTACTACATTCTGATTCCTTATAAGTTTGGCTATAAGAGAGAAATTGGATTTACACTTGATGGATGTAGTAACAACATACTTATATGGTCCACTGGATAATGAGATATACATGAGAGTTCCAGATGGTATTGAGCTCAAAGATAAGAATAGTTCTCGAGAACAACATTGCATCAAACTGAACAAATCCCTTTATGGACTGAAACAAAGTGGCTGAATGTGGTACAATAGACTGAGTGAATACTTAGTGAAAGAAGGATACAAGAATGATCCGATCAGTCCATGCATATTCATAAAGAAGTTTGAAAACAAAGGATTTGTAATCATAGCAGTGTATGTTGATGATTTGAATATCATAGGAACATCTGGAGAGATTTCCCAAACAGTTGAATATCTCAAGAAAGAATTCGAAATGAAAGACCTAGGTAAAACAAAGTTTTGTTTGGGATTAAAGCTTGAGTACATAAACAATGGAATCCTTGTGCATCAAATGGCATATACTGAAAAGGTACTCAAGAGATTCAATATGGACCAATGTCATCCATTGTCATCACCCATGGTGGTTTGATCACTTAGTCCAGAAACCGACCCATATGGTCCAAAGAAGGATGATGAAGAAATACTTGGTCCAGAAGTGCCATATCTTAGTGCCATAGGAGCCTTGATGTATCTGGCTAGCCACACTCGCCCAAATATATGTTTTGCAGTAAATTTATTGTCGAGATTCAGTTCATGTCCGACCAACAGGCACTGGAATGGAATTAAACATTTGCTTTGTTACTTACAAGGATAAAAATATCTTGGATTGTCTTATACTAACCAATCACAAGAAAGTTTAATTGGTTTTTCTGATGCAAGTTACTTATCAGATCCACACCCTGCTAAATCTCAGACAAGTTATGTGGTTATTATTGGTGGAACGGCTATATCTTGGAGATCCATGAAGCAGACCATTGCAGCCACATCATCCAACCATGCCGAGATCCTAGCCATACATGAAGCAAGCAGAGAATGTGTTTGGTTGAGATCAATGACCCAACACATCCGATCAGATTGTGGAATGGTCGATGGAAAGGAGGAACCGACCATAATGTATGAAGACAATGCAGCATGCATAGCTCAGCTCAAAGATGGATACATCAAAGGAGATAGGACAAACCATATACTACCCAAGTTCTTTACCCACGAGATGCAGAAAGTAGGCAATGTCGAAATGGTTCGGTCCGATCCAGTGACAACTCAGCCGACCTGTTCACCAAGTCATTGCCAACCTCGACCCTGAAGAAGCTATTGCATCAAATTGGAATGAGAAGATTGAAAGATCTTTAGTGAGATACGAAATAGGGGTAATACACATTGTACTCTTTTTCCTTAGCTATGATTTTATCCCATTGGGTTTTCTAGGCCAAATGTTTTAATGATGCAACAGTTAGGGTGTATTACAAGGTTATGACATCCAAGGGAGACTGTTATGAACCGAGTGGAATGATCATAACCTCTAGATGGGTGATGGTCGATGGGCTTGTGGTCGGCCCATCTATTACCGACCCAAGTATAAACCAAGCCCATAGAGGTTTTGTAATTCTAGTCAAAATAGGATTAGGGTTAGCCGACTTTGGGAAAACCTATTGCATGTTGGTTTTGGAGATTTTCCTTTTTCTATATTTTGGGATATTTCCTTTTCTTGGTCGGTTGTAATTCTTATATAAATGAACCCCTTTAAGCTTATGAATATACAATTTACACACACGATTTGCTCTCTCTCTTTCTCTTAGTTTACAACATAGGAGGATATATTAAGATTAGTAACCAGTTTATAAACCATTTTAACTGGTTTTAGAATCAAAAAGATTATGGTCCTTGGCTATATTATAACCGTTTGAGTGCTGATTCAAGGTAGTAGCATGACTTATTTATTCTGGTTGTTTCAATTGAAAAAGTTTAACACTTTCTGATGTGGGATGTTTAGAATAAGTAATTCATTAAAAATATCAAAACTAAAGCTGCAATCAAGAAAATCGAACCCAAAACTTGAAGTCCGAACTGCAATTGAAATACCACCAGATCACATTAAAGCATTGGTAACTATCCCACAAACTAATATATAGATTATTTAAATGAAATTGTCTAAAAATGTTCAAAATTGAATCTCTGTTCAATTCTGAAAACTGATCCCGACCCGACATGTTCTGAAGCGAACGTAAACTGACAAATTCAATTACTCTATCGGGTCTAAATATCTAAGACCCAAACTGATCCGGACCGGACAAGATCCAATCCGAACCCAAACTGAGAAATTCTAATTACCCTATTGAGTCTAAATATCTAAGACCTGAAAACCTGGACCTGATAAGACCGTCCAAATCCGACCCGGAGACCCGAATACCCAGCCTAGACAGGTGTAATGATTTCAATATGTTTTAAAGAAAATACTTATACTTTCATCCACTAATTTATGCATATTAATTTGGGAACTAATTGACTCACCTTTCCGATTTCTATAAGGGAATGTTTATATGGGGTAAATATCTTTCATATTAAAACCCTATGAAATCATGTTATAGAAGTAATCATGTTTTCTATGAAATCAAGAAATTTCAGATTATGAAAGGAGAGACGAGTCAAACACATAACCCTAACCCCTTTATGGTGTATAATCGATAGTCTAAAAAGAATTTGATTTCATTTAATTTTGGGAATTTGGCTAATAAGGGACAAATAATCTTAGCTATTGTCCCCTTTGAACAAAGCCAACCTTTATCACTTTTGAACATTGACGACCTTTACATTTTATAAAAATTCATATAAATATATTAAGAAGTCAAATAATAAGGAAGAAAACAAAATATGATATTAATATGTATGTACACTTAGGAATTTTTTTTTATGATGAAACTATTTTGGGAAGAGCAATTTTAAAAATTGATCTAAAAGTGTTAGTAAACATAATCTACAATCTATAACGATTTAGAATAGAGAATGCACTTAAAACAAAATAATCTATTAGACTTAGAATACGTAATATACAAAATGCATATATCTATTGCCGTACAAACTCAGTCAACATGTCCTTTTATATTCTAATATATAGTAGATTAGATCGCCTAAACATTAGTCATATGTCTAGTTTTCAGAATCTATATTCTTCCATATTATCTTTCATCTACTACTCGTAGTATAAAACAGCTACGCCTTCATTGATTTTTGCTCGATTTGTAACTAATATCCCAAGGAGAAAATTTGAAAAATGAGATACTCTCAACTTTTATTTGTCCTACTAGGACTTTTGAGCATTTACACCACTTTGAACATGTTTTACCCTTTTGTAGTGGAGAAAATAGTATTTTAACTTTTAAAATTTTCAAAAATGAATACTATTGAAAGGATAAGTAAGATTATATGTATCTTTTTTTCTTTAAAATAAATTGTGTAATTATGTTTAATTTATGTCCTACCTAAGCATAGAATATCTATTTTGGCAGTCTATTTAGTTTAGAACTTGAATACAAAGTACATTACAATGATCTAACTTGGTTATAAAACATAAACAATATTTTCTTATTTATTCTACTCTTGCTAGATTTTTTTGGTTTCATTATAGCCATGTATCAGTGGTCTACATTTACCTCGAATATTTGTTGTAAAGTTTACTCTATGGCGTAACTTAACTTATTTATGTTTCATAACCTGTTCTAGCTATAAAATTTGAGTCTACTGTAGGAAGAATATATATCCCACCTACTATTCATTGTTAAAATCTACGTAGTTTATGTATTTCACCTAAATTACGAAAAATGGAAGCCTCCATATTTCCGTCATTTGATTTCCTAAATTTACCCTAAATCTACAGCAAATATCGCACCATATATTCTCTCCCAAATTTTCTCTCCAGCAATATTTTTTCTCTTTTAATAAAAACTAAAATGAACTACGAAATATTAATTTTTTTAATTAAGATTAGTTTGGTTAATTAAATGGTATAATGGTATTAAAGTGAATATAAATCTTATTTACCTAAATAATCCTCTAAAAGTTCTATTGGGACAAACCTAAGTTGAGAGCGTCCCATTTTTTCTATTTTTCCTCTCTGAAAATCGAGCTAAAAACGGTTACATATTCTGAAAAACTATTAAATATTTTTAATTTCCTTTTTATTTGTTTTTCCAAAATCTACAAGTTTCTTTTTTTTTGAGTGAAATGTTAAATTTATTCATCAAAAACCTGTATGCACACCAAGTGCAACTATTTCAAATGTTTTGAGGATTACATATAAAGCTAAAAACGTGTACTAAGCCAAAACAATAGGGAAACCACCCACTTCCCTCTTTTCTTGCTCTTCAAACTAAATTGTTAGTGCAAAGATGATACCACATATAGTAATGTAGAAGATAAATCAAGACAAGTAAGTACAAGCAAAACACCTATGCTTTATTAGAAATCTTTTTAAACAATTTATTACAAGATCTGCTTAATTCAGCTTTTACACGTCTTGTGTTAACACACGATACTGAAATATTCCTAAGCTACACACCGTTTATGTCTCTCCTCGTCAGATACTTCAGCAACTGCTTCAACACGACCAAGACACCTTCCAAGAGCTTCTCTCTCTCTCTCTCTCTCTCTAAATCAGCATTGTGTCTCTGTCTCATGATTATGGACATCTTCCAAATAAATAAGTGCAACTTTCCTTTACTTGGAATGCACTTATTTCTCTTCCTTTAAGTCATAAACTTACTCCTCAAGTTTATTCCTCTTGTCTTTTTCCAAGATACACACTTGCTCTCCAAGTCTGCACGACTCTAGTTCAGAATCTTGACTCCACATGATCTTCACTACTCAACACGTCGTCTGTATCAGCGTTCACGCCAGCGACTACTTCAAGGTAGACTAGTGACATCTACAAGCTGCCTCTTGCATATTCAATCTCCCCCTTTTAGCTTTGTGTGGTGATCAAGCACAATATTCTTCTGGTTCAACAACCACATTCCTCCCCTGGAAACTTCGACACTAAATGTGCTTTCCCCCCCCCCCCCCACGATATGTGCACCACACCATGCGTTTCTCCCCCATGAGATCTGCATTCTCTAGACCAGAACATCACCAAACTCCCCCTCTTGATTGCATACTAAGCTAAAAAATATGCTTAGATGTCAAGACTTACAGACACACCGTCTGCTTCTTCATGCGTAATCATGATACAACTCCTACTGCAGTGGAATAGATTACAAGTACTGCATCATATTCTAATGCCCCCATCGAACTACCTCTCAACCAGCTTCGGTTAGAGACCTGGCTTACTTCATGTGTCGTCATCTTGACCACGAATCCCTCCTCATCCACACTGAGTGCACTATGCACTTGCTGTTATTTTCTTTGAGTGATTCCATCCTCTCTCTTTGATGATCACCTCACATATCTTCTTGACGCACTTCGGTCTCTTTCCCCTTTGAACCACAAACAACTCTATATCCTTGCTCCAGACTTGACACTTATCGATCTTCTTCAAGAACACTTCTAACATATTCCATCCTTCTTCTGATGTCTCTTCCTTGATTTCATCAAGTAAGCCACGCTTGGCCATTGACAGCATGAGAGTTAAGGTTTATTTTAAAACATGCAATCTATCAAGTTAACCTTACAAACTATTCTTGCCAAGCGAGGTCTAAAGTAAGTGAATCCAAAGAGAGTGAGGGCACACAATAGATTTATGTATTCCTAATGGCTAAGCTAGACAAGCTATAAATAGAAGGTTTATTGTAAGTTTATGCGAAAGGAAATTGTCTAAATAAGTAAAGTTGATTCAAATATGAAAACGATAAATCTATGGTTTCAGGCAAGTGAATTATAGTGGATAGGATGCATGGAATTATTAATATGCGAGTACATCAATTAAATAGTCTGACCCCCTCTTGTTCCAACTCTCGTATGCGAATAGAGGAGTATACTGTCGATCGACGACTAAGGCTGAGTGTCGATCGACGCTAAAAAGATAAGAAGTTCACCAGATAGGTTAATTAAACCAGCTCTCGCATGTATCTAACAACCTAGCTCAATGGAATTAATCCTGGCACATAACCTACTCTCGTAGTTGTCCATGTCCTAAGTTCATGTTTCTAGTTAGCTACTCTAGAACGCAAGCATTAAACACAATTCCAAAGATTGTTATTTTTTCATCCTAGACATCCTATTTTGTTGCTAATTCATCAATACCATTATAAACCCTAAACCTAACAACAGAATTACTCAGACATAATCAGAAAAAAACATGATAGACTAAATAATATAATACAAAGAATAAATAAAAGGGTTCCAATATAAATCTCTGAAGAATTTTAGATATTCTCTCCTAAACTACTATGAAAACTAAAACCTGTAAATAATACTTTTGTGTATTCCGTGTCTCTCTCTGCCTAAATAATTGCAGAACCTTTATAAACTAGGTCTAAACTCGTTAAGGGGCATTCTCGTAAATTTTCCTGACTTGAGTTTGAAGTCGACCAATACTTCTGCGAGTATGTCGTCGATCGACAACAAGGATGCTCCGTCAATCAATGGTCATGCTTGACTTAAACTCGTACTTAGCTGATCGTGAACAGCTACTAGATATCTCCTCTAAATGCTCTAACAAGCTCAATTATCTCCATAATGCCCCAGAACATACTTTGACCTGAAAAGACTCTAAAACACAATGTAGACACACATAGTAGACTCCAAATAGGGTCCAAAGGATGGCCTAAAACTAGTAAATAACAAGGTATATCAACTCCCCCAGACTTAACTTTTTGCTTGTCTTCAAGTAAAATGAAGGTAGCTTGTGAAAGAGGTTTGATAGCAGGGACTCACATAATACATAAGCATAACTATCACCTCTACTATATCGCAACCACATCGAAAAATGCTAATGAAAGAGAAACTTTATATGCCCTATCTTAGTATAGCAACCAAATCAATTCTACTAATTTCACTCACCCCTCTACTAAGCTAATTTTTTTGCATAAAAATAATTTGCAGGCTTTACCTTGGGAGTATCGATCAAAGGACACATGCACTCAACTCCTGCAAACCTGCATTTATAGGTATAAAGTCTTTCCTGATCTCTTTCTTCCCTCTTCTCTCTCTCTCAATCTTTTTAGATCTCAAACTTAATGGACAATGATGCTGATAAAGTCCATCTTGCCATCTTATTTTCAATTTTTTCTTTTAGACAACTTGTAGGTGAATAGTGGGGTCACTGGTAATGTACCTACCCCTCGCTTCCAACAATGTGTGATCATTCCTTTGAATTAGATTAGTGAGGTCATTGGTAATGTACCTACCCCTCTACATCTCAGGAAATCATCTCAATCTTTTCTCTTATAGATCTTTAAGAGAGAGAGAAGGGAAATCAGAAATACACAGACTAGTACCTTACAAACTTGGAGAAGGAATCCGATCTGATGTATACTAAGCCCCAACAAAGTGGTCAGTATTAGGTTGGAGATCAGCTTTGGTTCCTTCAAACTTTCTTAGTAAGTGTGATCTAATAGCAAGATGATTCACTTTGGCATCTCTAGTAATCTTTGCAATCAACATTCTAAGAATGGTGTTATATTGTGGTTAGTTGATAAATAAGTTCCGATCATAATCCTCTTCTCGACTCTATAAAAACTATTTGAAAAACTTAATAACTAAAAGCTCAAAATAGATAAAAGCATTAACAAACCTCCCACTGACTTAAATAACACTATCCCCACTGATATCCCTTCAGGTTTGGTTAAATAAAAACTAAATCATAAGTAAAAGGTAGAGAGAAAATTGATGTTACCAAACTCCGTAAAGAATGTCGACCGATGGTGAGCGTTGAACGTCGACGGCTGGTGAACCATCCAAGTTGTCGTCAGATGGTGAGGTGTTGGTGTTGACCGATGGTTGTTTCGAAATTTTCTACTCCTCCTTTGAAAACCTAAAGTAATTAAGAAAAAATGTAATTAATAACTAAATAACTAAAAATAAAACTTACTAAACAATGGGTTGCCTCCCATTCAGTGCTTGGTTGTAGTCTTATGGTCGGTGTTTAGACTTTTAAACTAGTAAGGTGGTTCATCAAATCAATGTGGAAAGCAAGTATCCACATACTCTCTGCTCGTCTCAAACCATGCACTGATGAAGCCTCTCACAGCTTCTTCTGCTCTGGTTCTCTGGTTGTCCATCCTTCTCTGAGCAATTTCCATTCTGCTCATCCTTTCGTTGAGTGCTTGAATGCATCCCGTCAACATGTTAAGCATGTCATCTGTGGGCTCTAAAATATCCTCCAAACTCTGGTATATACTATATCTCATCATGTCTTGAGAAAGGTAAATTCCATCAAGCTTGTCTTGTAATAACTTCTCTGTTACCAGCCCTCTGCTTAAATGCTGTGTGATGACTGTTGATCGATGCCAAGTATTGCTGTCGGTCGATGCTGAACTGACTGCCCCAATCGATTGTTGTTGTCTGAAGAGATTCCTTGTTCCATTGGTCATAGCTAGTATGTCTGCGATATCGTCCTTGGATACATTGAGAATCCTTCCATCCATTGCTCGTGTATATCCATCTGGGTCCCTCATAATTCCAAGCTCATCTGATCTGACATAACCATAATCATCATTATATCCTACCAGATTGTCGTCGATCGATGGTATAGAGTTACCGTCGATCGATGCTGCATTCAAGGTTCCATAGGATCCTCTGAAATTTCCAGCTTCTTCTAGTGCAAAAGCATGGTACTCGACCGCTTCTTCCTCAAAGTAAGAAACGTCGTATTTTGGGTTATTGTTCTCTGGTGCTATCTCACAGTATTGCCATCCAATGTCGACTATGTCTTCTTGTCTATCTTGGTCTTTTTGATATGTGGCATAACCGTCGACCGATTTTAGATGTTGAGTATCGATTGATGCTGAAGGATGGGTTTCGTGCAGATTCTGGGTGTAGCTGTCGTCGACTAATACCAGGGTTGGGTATCAATCGATATTGTGTCCGCAGGATCTTCATCTTGATCATAATTGTAAAAGCATGTAGCAACCAATCCTGGATCATCACCCAATTCTATAAGAGTAGCCTTGTTCTTGAATTTAACAAGTTCATAAAATTTGTTTGGATCAATCAAGGAGAGATACAACCTGTTTGTCTTCATGTCGCAGATAGCTTCCACTGTGGCCATGAATGCTCTTCGAAGGAGTAAGGAAGAGTTCCAGTCAATCCTTATATCCATCACATGGAAGTCTACTAGGAATAAGGCGTTGCAAATCTGCACTGGGATGTCTCTGGCTATCCCTCCTAAATTCACTTTGGAGCAATCCACAAAGGTGAATGAATCACTAGAAAGCTCCACTTTCAGGCTTAACTTCTATGCTACAACTCTACGCATGATGCTGATCCAGTATCGCAGAGGGCATTGGGATACTTATGACCTTTGACAAAACATGGAATCACAAATTTCCCAAGGTCACTTTTCTTCTAAAGTGGTCCTCTGTTTTCAGCTTCACTTTGAGGTCATTGAACATGCACTCTAGGTCCTTTTCTGTTTCCTTGGATTCCCTGAAAAACGTCCACAATCTATGAGTATAGTATTGTTCATCAAAATGAGTATCTAAAGGAATTTTATAAACTCTTTTGGCAAAGCCATCCATCTCTTTGTCAGTTGCTTCTTTGCGGAGATGTTTAGGTATCCCATGCTTCCTTTTGGGGTGCCTTTCTGTTGTTGTATCAATTTTCATTGGCTCAGGTGTATCAACGTTCTGTTCTTGAGTCTCCTTACGCGGAGGTCTGACAAATAAACTTGCATTCAGACTTGGCAGACAAACAGGTTCTGCTGTTGGAGACTATCGATCGATGTTGGCTTCTCTACATCGATCGATGTTCGAAGACTCGCAAAAAACTACAAACTCTGAAGGCTTCGTCGATTGATGCTTAGGTTCGGGTGTCGATCGACACCAGTCAAACTGCCAAAAGACATAGCACTTTCTACTCGAAAATATTCTTCTTGAAGCTGTTATCTCTTCACCTCTTGCCAGAAATAATCACCAATCAGTGCACTGCATGGTGCTTCTGACTAGCTTCTCCTTTCCATTAATCAGGGTCTCATGTGTCTGAAATGCCTCACTTGTCTGGACCATTTGATTATCTAACTTCTTTACATGAGTGTTGAGAGTTTCAAACTTTGTGTTGATGTTGATGTGCCGAGCATCTATCTTTCCATTGAAGGTCACAGTCATCTGCTTCTGCTGCTCCAGTACTCTGTCAACCATAGCTTCTAACTTGCTCTGTGAATTCTGGTTGTGGTTACTCTTGTTGCCACCATAGGAATATTTATTGTAGCCCTTATTTCCCCGTATCTAGAAACCGTTTCCGCCAACAAAATTCACATCATCTTCTTCTTCTTCTTCTTCCATGGCTTTCAATTCTTGCTTCTTGAGAAACTTCTGAACACTATCCAGCTTTGCTTTGACTTCATCTATCTGCTCCTTGCTCAAGGATGGAGGTGATTTCTTCCTTTCATAGTCAGTGTTCTTGGTGCTATTGCTAGAGCCAAGTTCTCAATAAGCCTTGTTGCTTCTTCTAGACTACTAGTGCTGAAGTTCCCTTCACTAGCTCTATCTAAACCCATCTAGTACTGCAGATCACTACCTCTGAAAAAGTTGCTAAGCAATTGCACCTCATTGAAGCCATGGTGTGGACATTCTCTTTCATAGGACTTGAATCTAAACCACGAGGTTCTGAATGATTCTCCAGGTTCTTGTGTGAATATATTGATTATGCTTCCCAAGTCCTCTACTTGCGCATCATCAAAGAAATTGCGCATGAAAGCATTCTTGATGTATGTCGTGGATGTCAGAGATCCTGGTGATAGCTGCTTAAGCCAATGCGATGCCTCTCCAGCAAGTGAGTAGTTGAAGAGCTTACAAAATAAATAGTTCTTAGGGACTCCATTGGCTTTAATAGCATATACTAGATCCTCACTGCTCCAGATGATCCATCGGATGCTCATGTCTCAATCGATGGTAGGGTGTCTGTGTAACAAGTGCGAAGAAGGACAATTTGATCTCAAAGTCGTTCCTCTGGAAAGTTGGAGGACGAATAGCAGATCTGTTAGCATAGAACTAGTCTGGACGATTATAGTCTTCCAGTGTCTGCTGAGAAGTTTGGGCGGCAGCTTCAGGTCGAGCTACTTCAGCATCTGCTTCTACATCTGGTTTAGGGATTACAGTCCCCTGATCATCAATTCTCTAACTTGTTGCATTACGCAGATGACCTTCAAGGTCATACAGGTCTCCTCTCTCATCTCAAACCATAGCTAAATTCGCAACCATCTGAACTCACAAACTACTGTCGATCAATGTCGTGTGGGTACTGTCGATCAATGTTGGTTGTAAAGGAGTGTCGATAGGCGGTTGAGTGCGTAAATCGATGCTTGTCGTATCTATTTGCGGATGGAACGTTTGATTGCAACGAATGTTGAGAAGAGTAATTCCTAGTTATTTTTGCTTGGTACTGCTGGGCATGCACCTGAAAGACAAGAAAAAGAAATTGTCAGTAACTTGCAATAAAGAAATGCCTAGCCTAAACCCTAGAAAATAAATTTAACGGTGATCCTTGCTCCCCGGCAATAGCGCCAAATTTGTCAGCGTCCGGGTTAAGTTTTATTTTAACCAGAAAATCTATCAAATTAACCATACAAACTACTCTTGCCAAGTGAGGTCTAATTGTAATACTTAGGGATTGAATCCACAGAGAGCGAGGGCACACAATAGATTTCTTTATTCGTAATGGCTAAGCTAGACATGCAAGCTATAAATAGGAGGTTTATTGTAAGTTTATCCAAAAAGCAATTGTCTAAATAAGTAATGTTGATTCAAATATGAAAAACGATAGATCTAAGGTTTCAGGGAAGTGAATTATAGTGGATATAATGCAGAGAAGTATTAATATGCAAGGATATTAATTAACAAGTCTGACCCTCTCTTGTTCCAACTCTCGTATGCGAACAAAGGAGTAGACCGTTGATTGACGGCTAAGGCCGAGTGTCGATCGACGCTAATCAGACATGAACTTCGTTCGCTAGGTTAAGTAAACAAGCTCTCGCATGTATTGGAAAACCTAGCTCAATGGAATTAATTTTGGCACAGAACCTACTCTTGTAGTTGTCCATGTCATATGTTCAGGTTTCTAGCTAGCTACTTTAAAACGCAAACATTAAACACAATTATAAAGATTGATATTTCTTCATCGTAGCAATCCTATTTTGAGGCTAATTCATCAATACCATTATAAGCCCTAAATCTAATAGTAGAATTACTAAGACATAACCATAGAATACATGATAGACTGAATAATATAATGCATAGAATAAATAGTGTGGTTCCAATACAAATCTCTGAAGTAGTTCAGATCTTCTCCCCTAAAATACTAAGAAAACTAAAACATGTATATAGTAATTTTGTGTATTATGTGTCTCTCTCTCTGCCTAAACAATGGCAGAACCTTTATAAACTAGGTCAAGACTCGTTGAAGGGCATTCTCATAATTTTCTTGACTTGGGCTTGAAGTCGGCCAATACTTCTGCGAGTAGGCTGTTGATCGACAGCTAGGATTCTCCCTCGATCGATGGTCATGCTTGACTTCGACTCGTACTTAGCTGATTGTGAAGAACTACTAGATATCTCTTCTGAATGATCTAACAAGCTCCATTATCTCCATAATGCTCCAAAACGTACCATGACCTGAAAAGACTCTATAACGCAGCCTAGACACACATAGTCAACTCCAAATAGGATCCAAATGATGGTCGAAAAATGGAAATAATAAGATGTATAAGCTATCAACACGTTAACCCCTCTTGGGTTCAATGAACGTCTTGTTTACCCTCTTTGGTCATGGTTCTGCTCTTTTCATGAGCAAAACAGTCCACCTTCTTGTGTCCAACCTTCCCCCATAACCAACAACACATCCGACGTTGCTTCTTGTATTGCCTGACACAGTCGCTGATACATTGATCAGTCTCCTTCCTTGTACAAAATACATGCTTCAGAACCTTCTGCCTAACCTTTATCTTGGTGCACTGATGTACTACCTTCGGCTTTTTACTCACAGCTTCACGTTTTAGAACACCCTTTCGTACTCCTTATACGTCCCGACACACTTCTGAATGAACTTTTTTAGCTACACTTTTTGATGTGCTCCCTTGCACGAAGTGTGACAGACACTTCTGATATTCTTCAATACTCTCATCTCTTTGGTATCCTAGTCCCTAATTCACCTTGGCTAGTTTTCCCATCGAGAGTATCTTATCCAACTCCTTGGATCTACTATTGAGCATTCTGATCTGTTTGCGATTCTCAGCCAAATCACATTCCAGCTTCCTTGCTCTCTCTTGTTCACCAGTAGAAACTTCTCGCCGCTTGCTCACCTCCTCTTCAAGAGACTCATTCTTCTCTTTCAAAACCTACAAGTTCTTCAACCAGTTCTTCAACCAGCTCGCTTTGCTCATAAGACACATTTTGCTTAAGATTCTGAGATCGTGTTGCAATCTAAGATTCTCATTCTTGAGATTCAACCACTTGTTAAGCAACACGTGATAATGCTTAGTGTTTGTACTGACACCTGAATCAGGGATTCACTAGCTTCCTCCTTGTATGCACAAATGCAACAAGATTCTTCATCAGCTTTCCTTCATCATTTGATTCCGAATCATCATACGACTATAATGATTTACCTTTTCGCTTCTTTGAGTTTGGACATTCACGCCGTGTGTGTCAAATACCTCTGCACTTAGAACACTTAAGTTCCCTTCGTTGTGGTACATGACAATCTGCCATTATATGACTAATGCCTTCACACTCATAGCACTAGACCTTCTCTTCTTATGCCATTGCTATGATCACCTACCTAGTGACCATATTGATTCATTCCACTAAAACTCCTAGCCAACATACCCACAACTTCTTCAAGCTTCTGAAATCTATCACCATCTTTGTCAGCTACAAGCGTTATGCTCCTTGACATAGAGATCGAACTATTGTCTGTCTCCATCTCTTATGCTTTCAGCATACCCATAATTTTGTCAAACTTGAGCTCATCCGTGTTGGTAGTCATCTTCAAGACCGTCTTGTGAGCTGGAAACCTAGTTGAAAGACAATGTAGTAAATTTTTTACCAGCTTCTTCTCCTAGTACTTCTTTCCAAGTACATAAGCTTCATGTTCAATATAATTGAGTTTGGCACTGAAGCTTGCCACATAATCAATATCAGACAACTTAAGATTCTCAAACTGCGATCCAAGATGGTCTTGTCGTGTCCTCTTGACACTCTCATATCCTTCAAATGAATTCAACAAAATCTCCCACGCTTCTTTAGCTGAAGTACTCCCTTGAATTAGTTAAAATTGTTCTGCTTCAATAGCTGCGAAAATCGGCTGACAGAGCCTTTGCATTAATTTTTGATGCATTGCGCTCTGCCTCTGTCCAATCCTATTTTGGCTTGGCTTCTCCCCATCTTCTGTGACTATGGTAAGCTCCTCCCAACAAATCTCCACATATGCCCACGCATCCTCATTGATTCCTCGAATCAACTTCTTCTTGTGAGCCTTCCAATGACAATACTGGTCTGCGTTCAACATGATTGCCTTATGTATAACAGCCGTGTCCATCTTCACCTTCATGATCACACCAGAAACTCAGGTGGTCTGCTATGATACCAATTGTTAGTGAAAAGATGACACGACAATATAGTAATATAGAAGATAAATCAAGACAAGCAAGTACATGAAAACACCTATGTTTTATTAGAAATCTGTTTAAGCAATCTATTACAAGATCAACTTAATTTAGCTTTTACACGTCTTGTGTTAACACCCTAACACACGCAACTGCAAGATTCGTAAGCTACATCGCTTATGTCTCTCCTCCATCAGATACTTCAGCAACTGCGTCAGCACGACCAAGGCACCTTTCAAGAGCTTTTCTCTCTATATATAAAACCAGTCTCTGTATCTCTATCTCAATACAGACGACCCCATAGCTATTTTATAGTTTTTCTCCATGTTCCAAAAACCCATGTGCAAGGAACTCATGATTATGGACATCTTCCATATCAATAAGTGCAATTTTTTTTGGAATGCACTTTTTCTCTTTCTTTAAGTCATAGAATTGCTTCTCAAGTTTATTCCTCTTGCCTTTTCTACAAGATACACACTTGATCTCCAAGTCTGCACGACTCTAGCTTAACATATGAATCCACATAATCTTCACCACTCAACACGTCGTCTGCATCAGCCTTTACGTCAACAACTACTTCAAGGCAGACTATTGACATCTAGAAGCTGCTGCTTGCATCTTCATAAACTTGTTCCTGATAGTTTTGTCAATGATTCTCCATATATAATGCATGTGGTGCCATAGGTGTTTTAACATGTCTCCTTATTTTGTTCTTTCCACACTGTGTGTACAGCAAACTGCATTGCATATCTTTTTTTTTTGAAAGAATGTTAAATTTATTCGAAACAAAAAAAATTTTGTACAAAGAAAGAGTTTCAATGCTTAGAGTATATAGCAAAAGAGCATACAACATGTTTCCAAAAGGGATTATCTTGTGGCAAACCACAACCTCATCGCATCCTCGTATATGTTGCTTCCTCGAAAAGTGGAGATGCGGTTTTGAACTATCTTGTCTACAAGAGTAATGAGCTTTGTTTGTGGGACTGGTGGCTCACCATGGCTTCTAGAACTTCTTTCTCTCCACAAAGAGTATAAAGTAGCTTGAAAAACGTATATTTGGCCTCAAGCTTGTTTAGTTCAACCGATGATAACTAAGAATATTGGTATTCGCCAAAGTATAAGAATCAACCAAAAACTGTGAAAAAAACTTTTAGAATGAAGAAATGTATGTCACTCGTCTTTTCTTTTCTAAAGCCGAAAAAACAAACCACTATCTCATACTAAATGTATCAATTTTTAACTTTGTGGTGGCAGTTATTACGCTTTTCCTTATTTTTACTCTGAAACTATCTTCATCATAGGTAAATATTAGACGATATTGAAGTGTAAGTTAAGGATGATGAAATTCACGTATCATTTTAAGACAACTATTTTTTCCCTCTTGAAAACCAAAATCTCTTCTATCCAACCAAATTGAAATCTCTTGGAATCAAAGGAGCAACTTCAGATGATGTATGTGTATCTTATGGCATTCCATCATTCTTATGCATATGAAAAGTTCCATCAGGATTAATTCAAATGTCTCTTGGGGAGAGAAATTAACTGACATATGGGCTGACGTCATTTAACATCTCGATGATCAACTCAATGATTTGCTTCCTCAAAATATTATTGTTAGCCTTTCAGCAGACTTTTATACTTGCTGCATTTTATAAAACACAAAATTATTAGTAAACACAATAGTGTAAAACTTTTTCTACTAATTTACTTTGTATGAGATTAGACAGAAGAAATAGTACCTTATAATGGAATCTATGTTGTCAATTTCATTTTCAATGTCAAAAATATAGGGCTGAGAGAAGTTAACAAAAATCACGCAATGTTGGCTTTCAACTTCCCATTAAGTGGGAGTTTTATTCTTGGAGGTAAAACACTTGTGGTCCACGCTCTTTGTGAGCAGGGCGGTCTACTCTACCATCAAGGGAAGTAAAGGAAAAATCCATCTTTTGGTCTGATATTTTTCAGGTAGAATTTTCTCATTTCATTATCCTTAGTAAGAATGTTTTCCAACAGCTTTAGAGAATCCTTTAGTAGTTAGAACTTTATTTGTCTCTAGCCACAACAAAGTGAGAATGTAATATTTTTGGATCATCTTTTTTTTTATACACTCACCATACTACATAATAGCACCACAATAACTTTTATACATGTATGGGCATTTTACCCGGATCCGAGGACCCGAACCAAAACTGACATGAAAAATCCCTGTTAGGGTAGGAAAGAACTAATCTTTTTACCCTATTGAGCTTTGTTGTGGAGGACACGCGGGTCTTGGACCCGGTCCAAACCCGAGACCCTATGGAGTACCCGAAATACCCAAAACTTCTAGTATATATTAGGTATATATAGGTGCTTAAGTATATTTTTGGTATTCTGTGTATTTTTTATGTTTTGGATTTGGAACAGATATGGTTTTGGGTTTCGCGGAAAAAAAAATCAATTTTCAAAAATATAATTCGGATAATTAAATAAAAGTTTGCATATTTTTCATGTCTTCTGGTAAAATTTTGGATAAAATTTTAGATCTTTTGGGCCATTTAAATATTTTCTGGTATTTTTGTGTTTTGGGTATTTTTTGAGCCGAACAAGACAGGACCCAAATATAACCCCATCCAGAACCAAACCGAACCAGATCCGATAAATTCTAATTACCCTACTGGGTCTAACTATCTATGACCCGAACCGAATCGGACTCGACATGACCCGAACCGAACCAGAACCGACAAATTTTAATTACCCTATTGGGTCGAAATATCTAAGATCCGAAGGACCCGGACCCGAAAAGATCCGACTTGAACCTAACCCGAAGACATGAATGTCCAAGCCTAGTATTATGCATGAATGAGGTTTGTAATTCAAACAACTTACAAGTAAGAGTTATTTTGGTTTTGTAATTGAATCTGAAGATGTCTATCCTTGATATTGCTCTCACACTTGACAAGCAGAGCAGGTATGCTCGTTAAATCCTCTAAAACTCCACAAAAAAAGGACTGATTTCACTGGTATGGAAATTGTGCTTCTATTTGAATTTTCTTTATCACTATCGTTGGAGTCTCTTTTTCTTTTCTTTTTTTGTGTGTTGCACAGACTGCCAGACATTAGGCAATTTCCCATCAATGTGTTCTCTTTCTTCTTCATGCTTGTCTGGTTCGTATGATATCAAAGGGTAGGAATCTTGAATATTTGTTTGACATCTGTTGTAAGGTATATCAGAACAAACCTTGAATAATATTGTATAGATTTGTATAGGTTGTTTTAATTTAGGGTATATATTTTTTTACTAGAAATATTATATGAGAAAATAAAATAAAAAAGGAAAATTTTTGGTACTGCTTCTTAACAGATTTGAAAGATGTAAATTTATGATTTTATGATCTTCAAAAGATTTTATGTTTCCACTGATTTTTTTCATCAAACGGTTATTACATTACTCAAAATTGAAGTTGTCTATCTAACTAGACCGTAACATAACAACTAATAAAAAAGCTCTCTACGAAAGGATCTAGTCATTTTTACTAAAGAATCAGCTGCTGAATTAATCTCCTGGAGAATATAGCTGATAGAGAAATTCTGAAAGAACCATCTTAGTCTTGATATTTCCTTTAGTTCTGTTGGGAAGCTTTGCCATCCACATGGATCTTGAGTCATTGATATCAACTCCTTGCAATATGTCCTAAAGTTTTGACATGCAGAGTGTTGTAGCATATTCTGCATTGCCAATATGAGTGCTTCAACTTCTGCATGTAGAGGCGATAATCGTCTACACTGGTTCTTAGTTCCTAGAAGTTTGTTTCACTACTAGAATCTTTCTATATCCATCAAAAACCACTGAAAGGTCTATCACGATGCCAAGAAGTCAAGAACCATCCACCATACAAATTTTTCGAAAGCTTACAACTCGGATATGGTGTATTTCCTGCTGCGCATCAGATACATTAGATGGTTTGCTAGCTTCATACCAAGCACGGCATTCGCCCTCAGCATTTCGAACAAGTTCTTTCATATTTCTATCAATTCGTCTAAAAAGCTTATCATTATGCGCCTTCTAGATATTCCAAATTAACCTTGAAAAATGTCAATAGTAATTCCTATGTCTAAGGCTATGAGTCTTGGTCATCTTTGAAGTGTTCTACATCATATTTCCTCTAGAACAAATAGTCCATATTTGAGTAAACACCTGCTGAAGCGAAGATTGTGGGTCTCGTTAGTGTAGAGGACAAAGCCCAAGTTTGCAGCGCCGGAGGACATTCAAAAATTGCATGGTTTATTGATTCATCATCTTCCTCACTTCTGCTAGGTGACCAGTCATCATCTTCCAAATATGATGACACCTTTTATGAGGCACTTTTACTTTCCGATAATAGTGCATATATACTCGGCTCAGTACATATATATCTTTGTGTCTCCATCAACCATAACATTGCAAGCCACCCAATACTCTGATTTCACTGTGTAGCAACCATGCTTTGTATAACTCCAGCATTACCCATCTGTCTGGCTATCTTGACTTATGGCTACACTCTTGATAAGAGGAATATCATCTGGTACATCAAGGGATTCCAGAATCATTCCAAGTCTTCTCCTCTCCTGAAATCAAATCACTAACTAATGTCATAGGATGATGATAAGATCAATTTCTCTAGCTGAGAGCATACGAATTGATGGGTCCTCTCAAAACCCTTGTCAAAAGCACATTTAGAAACTGAAGTAATCTCCAAAGTTTCTTATCCAAAAGAGCTAGATTAACCTCATGTATCACTTTATATCCCAAGCAACCTTTTCTTTGGGTAGAAACATCTTCTCCTATTTCTCCTAATAAATCCCTCTCTTCGGAGGGTTCGAACTCCACCAGAGGCATACATTGGGCACTAGATAATTTTTGCAAATCTCCAAAAGAATAAGAAAGATGGACATAACCTAAGTGGGTATAACCAATGCAATAAAATTTATCAGGACTTACTTCCCACCCTTAGTCAACCTTCCACCTATTCACTCTATTTTGTAATCTTTCCTTAATGAAGGAAAAGAGCTTACATGTTGATCCACTGATATCCTTAGGTATGCCTAGATAGGTGTCCATACCTTTTGTGTTTTGAATAACCAAACAGTTTTAATCGACTCTTTCACTATCCCAGAAACTTGTTTGCCAAAGAGGAAAGATGATTTATCATAATTTATACATTGACCTGATAATTTCCGATAAGCATGGATAACTTCATCATATTTTCGGGGCTCCGCCATACATAAAAAAGACTATCATCTATAGAAATTAAGTGAGACACTAGAGGAGTAGCACATGCAATTTGCATCCCCGTTATCTTAACATTGACTTCTGCATGATTTAGAAGGCGAACGAGTACTTTCTTGCATAAGATAAAAAAAAGAGACAAATGGTCTCCTTGATGTAATCTTCGCTTAATATTCCCTCTGATTGACCATGTAAAAGCACATGATACTTAGCAGATTTAATTCTTCTCATAATACATCCGATAAATTTTCTTATTCTCATTATCGCCTTGAAGAAATCTCACTGTCTTTCTTATGTATGTCTTTATATAAATATTTATGAAATTATTTATGTGCATAAATATTGATTACATATTTTTGTATATAGATATTTGATACTTATTTATGTATAAATACTTTTTCACTAAAAACATGTGTTATTTTAATATTTTATTTACAATTGTAAAATAGCTCATTTAGGTTATTAAAAATTTGATATTTATTTCACTTACTACAAAAATTAATGCTTTGTCATTTTTGCACCAAACAACTATTCTATTACTCAAACTAGAGATATTATGGACAATCAAACCGGATAGAACAATCAATAAACAAAAGTTCTACCCAAGACTTCGTAGTCCAGTGGTACCCGCCCCGAGCTGGGGGGCTCAAACTGGGAGGTCAGCTGTTCGACTCGCGGGTAGGAGGAAGAGTGCCCAGGGCCCTAAACGGTACATGCAAAGGCTGGCGCCGGGCCTAGGTGGTGGGACGTAAGCTCAACACCTGGTTAATCAAAAAAACAAAACAAAACAAAACAAAACAAAAATTCTCTATGAAAAGTTCTTACAGTTCTAGATAGAGAATTCAAGATTGCTTTTTGTTCACGAGAGATGTAGGATATATTGAATTCTTAGTCATTTCTTTGATTTTGTTAAATGTTTTGTATATATGTATAAACAGTTTATAGATCTATAGATTACATGATGATTATAAAGAATAACAAAAAGTAATTAAAATATATATGAAATATGCCAGAAGTAATAGTTTAGAAGCATAAATTATTCGATCTTTAAATTCAACTCCTTGTTAGAAAGTTTTCCAACTTAATCATATTTGTGCATTGGTTCTTGGATGTTTAAGTGACATCTAGTGCATTTTCATCGAAGTGACTGCGTTTGGTTCTTGGATGTTTAATTGACTGTGTTTAGGGACGTTGTTATGACTTCAAAACTGTATGGACAGTTTGTTAGATGTCGAGATACCTTATCATTCATATAAACAGTAAGATAGTGGATGCATTAAAAATTTATATATACTAAAACTAAAAGTAAAAAATCAGTTGATCAGAGTTCCAACACATGTTCTACTTTTGGAAGACCCTCTCTTTAAATAAAAGTGTATGTGTCTGTAACATCCCGAATTGTGATATATGAAAAAGACTTAAGAGAATTGATTTGACTACCTATGTCACTAAAGTTGACTTACCTTTTCCATCACACATCCGTTTAGAACCCCGTTAAGCGTGGTTGGGCTGGAGTAGTGAAAGGATGGGTGACCTATCAGAAAGTGATTCGCGATACCGTGCAAGTGAGACCAAAACACGGGGAAAGGTCGAGTGGTGATTGAAGGGTCAGTAAACAATAATTTCGAGCCTTGGAAAAATTAATGTACCGACCGTCGGACAGGGGTGGGGCCCACGAGCCCGATAGAGGGATGGGTGACTCATCGGTAGGGGCGGTTGGGGCGTTACAAGTGGTATCAGAGTTGGTTAGCCGTCTCAGTTCTGACCTGAGAGGCGTCTTGAGACCTGTCATAGGGCGCAACGAGGACGTTGCGTTCTTTGAGAGGGGGTGAATTGTAACTTCCCGAGTTGTGATATGGGAAAAAAGCTTAAGAGAATTGATTTGGCTACCTATTTCATCAAAGTTGACTTACCTTTTCCGTCACACATCTGTTTATAACTCCAGAGTTAAGCATGCTTGGGCTGGAGTAGTGAAAGGATGGGTGACCTATCGGAAAGTGATACGCGATACCGTGCGAGTGAGGCCAAAACACGGAAAAGTCGTGAGCTTGATCATCTCCACCACTCTCTGCGCCGCCCCTTTCCAGGAACTGGGCCCAGGTCAGTAACCAGCACTGCATTTCGGGCTTTAGAGAACGCTAACTCAGATTTAACTACCCCAACGCTCACAACGATTAGGATTGGGGCTCACGGGCAGAAATCTATCAAGCTGGCTCTGCCCGAGTTCGCTCCCTTACTACGCAATCCTTGCTTATTCTTTTTCCGGCCGGATATCAGGTAGCGATCACATAGATAAGCTCAGCTATCAAGCGTGATCCCGTTCGCTCGCCCTCGGTTTGACCTGGCGCAGTTGAGGACTACCTGGCGCTTGTCATCCCGAGTTTAGGGCGTTGGCAGACCTCGCAACGGAGAGACGTTGCTTTCTGATTAAGGAGACCACACGTAAATTTACATCCCAAGCTCTGTAATATTATGAAATACAGACTATACCGGAATGATCTCTGGCGAACGTTACCCCTTATCTTCACCCTTCCGGCTCGGATCTATTCGCCTTTTCTCACCAACCATCCGCGTTTCTAGAACTCTAGAGTTAAGCGGTGCTGGGCTGAGAGTGAAAGGATGGCACTATCGGGAAGATTCGCGGTATACACCCCGGGAGACAGCTTCCGTCTCCTTTTCCAGACCGGGCATAGCCAAAACACGGGGAGAGAATAGGTCGATGGACGACTTGTCTGTGACACCCAGGCAACGGTCCTCGCCAAAGGCTTGGGCGCAACTGCGGATCAAAAGACGTCGTAACGGTTGACATATCCGGGATTCGCCATATGGTCAAACTATATACGCAAGTATCGACATGTTCGCACTACTCTCGCACCATCAGAGGCAATGAGCCGCGCAACTATCCGTTGCCCCGAAGAGACGGTTTTAGACTAATCTTAGCCGCCAGCACAACTAGCGCCCAACATCCGCCGGGAGGTTGGCGCGAACGCAGGCTGCTATTGCATCTCCTTGACACTTTCGTGCCGGGTTGTCTGTCGTGAGCATTCTCTCTGAGCTATACAGAACTAACACCGCTGCCTCGTCACCTACATTACTCCGGGAGCAGCGTGACTTCATCCAGACCTCGATCAGCCGAGCTGGATCGCAGGCACGAAATCAGCTAAAGGAGACCGGGCGCAACAGGCCCCGCGCGTTAACGGTTTTCCTTCGTTCGATCGGAGGGCGTGTGGAATGTAATTTCCCTATTTCCGAGGCTTACGACAAGATCCTTCCGCGCTATATACCTGGACAAAGCTAACGGGAGAATAGAAACGCGGCTACCTACGACTTCGTTACTTACACGCTGCTAAACTGACCTTTTATTTGTTGATACTAAGATTCTGTATCTTCTCTCAAGAACTGTCAGAAGACGTTGAAACCCATGCTCCTGACCGTCCCGAGTAGCTCAAATAGATGGCCGAACACATTCCCGGACCTCAGGTCCATACGTTGATTCGCGGGTTAGGAGCGACGGCGAGATACCGTGCAGTATGTCTGAACAACCGGACAAAGATCGCAGGATTAGTCAATCGAGCTGCAAGTGTCAATCTCAACAATGCGATTTCAAGCCCCTTATCTAGAAAAAATTTCATCGCTCGAGACCAACACATTGCAATGATCGATCCCCATCACGATGAAATTTCAAAAGACTTACCCGGGCTGTCGGCCAGCACGGCCGTCGACGAAAATGAGCTTCACGCGATGAAGCGCGTGTTGGGAACTGGCGCTTGAATAACAGCCAAGTTATCAATTTGGAAACGGGCCGGGCGCTCTCTCTCGCAAAAGTGGTGAGAAAGCGGTCTTAGAAGCATCACCGAGGTCCCTTCGTGGTTATTCGCGCTCAGACATTCTATACGCCTAACCCAAGTCCCTCTAAGAAGACTCAATACCAGTACGGCGATCCTGCGTGCCAGCCCGAGCTACCTATGGAGCTAGACTAGATTTCGGGTCTCGGTCGCAGCGTATCACTGGTGAACGAATAACCGATTAACAGGTTAAGTCGCTGCTACCTCGCGACCAGTCTGATCCCACAGCACTCGACGGCGGCCATGCACCACCTCCGACTACGATAATCAAGTCAGAGCTCTCAATGTTTTGTGACTTACCCCGATTCCGCGACTACTCGTCCCATAGACCTTACGTTTACAGCGGTGCAGCCCACCGCCACACCCCTCCTTCTATGCATTCTCATAACTCTCGATATTCAGTTCGTTGGTGAGAATCTCTCCACCCGCGATGGTGGTTCAAAATTAAGCCGCAGGCTACCACTCCTGGTGGTCCCTGTCGCTCAATTCCTTTAAGTTTCAGCCTTGCGACCAACCCCCCGGAAACCCAAAAACTTATTTTCATAAGGTACCAGCGAGTCCTAAAAGCAAACATCGCTATCCCTGGTCGGCACGTTATGTTGAACTAGACATCTGATCGTCTTCGAGCACCCCAACTTTCGTCTTGATTAAATGGTGAACCACCTGAGCAATGCTTCCAGATGTTCTCTTTCATTAAAGCCAGAATTTCACCTCTGACTATGAATACGAATGCCCCCGACTGGCCCTGTTAATCAATTACTCCGATCCGAAAGGACAAACACAAGATGGTCGAAAATCCTATGTTTATCCCATCTAATGTATACAAGTAGCTTGCTTCTTGACTCTAGATTCTTCAAATAACAGCGCCGAGCACGACCCGCCGTTAGCGCAGGCTTATCGCGACGAAGGACAAAGACCGACCGCTGACTCACCAAGGCGGACCGGGGACCCATCCCAAGGTTCAACTACGTTTTTAACTACATGCAACAACTTAAAATACGCTATGGAGCGGAATTACCGCGCTGTGGCACCAGACTTGCCCTCCATGGATCCCTCGTTAAGGATTTAGATTACTCATTCCAAATTACCAGACTCAAGACCCGGTATTTTATTATGTCACTACCTCCCGTGTCAGGATTGTAATTGCGCGCCTGTCTCCTTGATGGAAGCCGTTGTCTCAGCTCCCTCTCCGGAATCGAACCCTAATTCTCCTCACCGTTACACATGTAGGGCCACTATCTCCATCGAAAGTTGATAGGCCAGAAAATTTGATGAGCGTCGCCAGCACAAGCCATCATCCGTCGATTACTGCTCATCAGAGCAACGGGCAGAGACCCGCAGTCGACCTTTTATCTAATCAAATGATCCCTTCCAAAGTCGGTTTGTTACAACGTTATAGCTCTAGAATTACTACGTTTATCCAGTAGTATTTACCATCAAACCAAAACATAACTGATTTCATGAGATTCGCAGGTTCCACGTCTGAATTCGTCATACTACACATGCATGCTTTAAATCTGTGAGACAAGCATATGACTACGGACGGATATTACACCAGTTAGCATATCAAATCAACGGCAAGACATGTCATGTTCCGCAAACACCAGCGAAATTAGAAACCCCAAACACCAGCTCATGAGAACCCGCAAACCCAGCGTCGTTAAAACCCCAAACACCAAGCTCGTTGATAAACCCGCAAAACACCGCGTCTTGAGAACCGCAAACACCAGCGCGTTGAAGAACCCGCAGAACACCACGTCTTTAGAAACCGCAAACACCAGCTCTTGAAACCCGCAACGACCAGCGTCGTGAGAACCTGCAAACCCAGCGTCGTTGAGACCCGCAAATCACCGAGCGTCGTTGAGAAACCCGCCAAACACAGCGTCTTTGAAAACCGCAAACACCAGCGTCTTTGCAGAAACCCGCAACACACCAGCGTCTTTGAGAAACCCGCAAACACTCAGCGTCTTGAGTAAACCCGCAAACACCAGCGTCTTCTGAGAAACCCGCAAACACCAGCGTCTTGAGAAACCGCCAAACACCAGCGTCTCTTGAGAACCCGCAAACACCCAGCGTCGTAGAAACCCGCAACAACAGCTCTTTGAAAACCCCAAACACCAGCGTCTTGAAAACCCGCAAACACCAACGTCGTTGAGAAACCCGCAAACACCAGCGCGCTTAGAAACCCGCAAACACCGCGTCCGTTGATAAAACCGCAAACACCAAGCGTCGTTAGAAACCGCAAACACCACGCGTTGAGAACCCGCAAAACACCAGCGTCGTTGGAAACCCGCAGAAACACCAGCGTCGTTGAGAAACCCGCAAACACCAGCGAAATTGAGACCCGCAAAACACCAGCAAATGGAGGAAACCCGCAAACACAGCATCGATGGAAACCCGCAAAACACCAGCGAATTGAGAAACGAAACACCAGCCGAAAATGAGAAATCCCGCAAACACAGCAAAATGAGAAACCCGCAAAACACCAGGAATTGGAAACCCCGCAAACCCGCAAATTGAGAAAACCGCAACACCAGCGAAATTAGAAAACCCGCAAGAACACCAGCGAAATGAAAACCCGCACAACCCGATGCGAATTAGCAGAAAGACAATCCCCAAACACCAGCGAAATTGAGAAAGAAACCCTCAAACCACAAATTCGAGAACCGACATGTCTTACCGTCATCTATTGCGAAGACAAAAAATGCTTGGCGGATGAATTACTTCGAAATCACCCCCAATAAATTTTCCGCAACCGAGATCTCACTAACAGATTTGTTCCCTTTACGACAGCTGCATAATTTAGCAAAGACGCAAGCATCACAAGGCAAACTTTGTTTCACGACCTCCCCACCGAAGGAGATGCCGCAAAACAGAAGTTAAGCAAAGCTCTAACAATTCCTTCCAGATAGGTACGCAACACAAGACCCCGTCCAATCACGACAATATTCTCGTCGAAGAAACTGAGAAGGATAGGTGTCTTGAGTGGGGTGGCCGAGCACAGAGCCAGTCAAACACTAAGCTATCGAATCACCACTCATGCACCGAATTACCTTGCCCCGCTAAACCATCTGCCAACCACCTCGAGATGAAAATCAGAAGAGCAACTGCAGAAACGATGGAAACCAGACAAGTCCACGCAAATGCGGAAAAATCAGGCCAAACGGCTCGCCGGAAAAAGCGCCGGAAAAGTCGCGGAAAAGTCGCCGACAGTCCCCATCGAGACCCCAAACCCAATCATCCGATCCTATCGCCTTCAAGCATCCCAATGCACCCAAACTCTGTCACAACGTTGAGCTCAGACATGCTCACTACTCGAGTCAGCCTTCCTGTCCACCCCGCCTGTGAGGCCTCAAGAGTCCTCCCCTATATAGACAAAACAACT